>JACEVL010000268.1:19512-249512 GCA_020284085.1 Aporrectodea caliginosa | reverse complement strand
ACATCAGATTAACGTAAAAGTTTCCAAAGTGCGGGGTAAATGGAGTGCAATAGCCTGCCACAAAATGTCGTTTGACCTGTATCATTGAAAAAGAAATAAATTTTAATCGTAATCTTTGTTGATCGCTACAGAGAACTTCGTAAAGCGCAGCGACTAATTCACGAAGGCTGTAATTTTGGGTTAAAATGTCCTGGCAGCCAAACGGTCTTTCTAAACATTGAATTGCAGAATGGTATCTTTAGACACCCTTTAAATCAAATTGCTTTAACCAATATTATGATATTGAACACCACTTGTGACGCTCAATTCCGATTTAAACTCTGTACGGTAAAGCTGTTATAATTTAACTAAAATTATTATGTCTTATACAAACGTTTAAAATTGTTCAAACTAATTTCCGTTGACGTCAACGGCCTGTGTTCCCATAAGATGTCGTTAAACTCTGGATCCATCCATCCGTATACGTATTATTACGTGTGTTGAACATGGTATGCAAATACGATATGGATGGTTTGATATGAAATTAGTGAGATTAGAAGCTCTGTAAATATTTGCAAATAAATTTATTAAAGCATTAATATAAAAATGTGCATACTAAAGGCCATTAGAAACGAATAACGAGCTTTTTGGCTACAATATCAATAGAAAGAGAGAGAACAAAGAACATTTTTTGACCAACAAAAAACAAGTGAATGAAGAGAAATTGGAATATATATATATATATATATATATATATATATATATATATAATATTAACACTAGAAGCACCGAAGGGGTCAATCTGACCCCTTTTGGTTTTTAGCGGAACGCACCTCGGCCCCAGATATAGCCCGGGTCCTGTAATTTCATGACTTCTCCTAACTTCGTAGGGTATACCCTCTGCCAAAATTTGAACTCGGGGGATTCATAATTTCTGAGATTTTTGCTGTTCTACCTTTAAGCACCAAGGGGTCAATTTGACCCCTATATTAGTACTTGCATGTAAGGCTACGCATTTCTTTTTTTTTATTTAATAATATTATAGATCAAAGCTAATTACGTAATCAAATGTGAGAAGATAGGAGATCTGGTGAGAGGAGAGGAGATCTGGTGAGAGGAGAGGAGATCTGGTGAGAAGATAGGAGATCTGGTGAGAGAAGAGGAGATCTGGTGAGAGGAGAGACGATCTGGTGAAAGGATAGAAGATCTGGTGAGAGAATAGGAGATCTGACGGGAGGAGATGAGATCTGGTGAGAGAAGAGGAGATCAGGTGAGAGGATAGGAGATCTGGTGAGAGGAGAGGAGATCTGGTCAGAGGAGAGAAGATCAGATGAGAGAAGATCAGATGAGAGGATAGGAGATCTGGTGAGAGGATAGGAGATCTGACGAGAGGAAATGAGATCTGGTGAGAGAAGAGGAGATCAGGTTAGAGGATAGGAGATCTGGTGAGAGGAGAAGAGATCTTGTCAGAGGAGAGAAGATCAGATGGGAGGATAGGAGATCTGGTGAGAGGATAGGAGATCTGACGAGAGGAGATGAGATCTGGTGAGAGAGGAGAGGAGATCAAGGGAGAGGATAGGAGACGTGGCGAGAGAATTAGAGATTTGGCTAGAGGAGAGGACATTTGGCGATGGGAAAGAAAATTTGAAGAGAGAAGAAGAGATCTGGTAAGAGAACATAGGAGATCTGGTGAGAGGAAAGTAGATCTGGTCAGAGGAGAGATCTGGTCAGAGGATAGTGGATTTGGCGAGAGGAGAGAAGATCAAGTGAGAGGATAGGAGATCTGGTGAGAGAAGAGGAGATCTGGTGAGAGGAGAGACGATCTGGTGAAAGAAAAGAAGATTTGGTGAGAGGAGAGAAGATCAGATGAGAGGATAGAAGATTTGGTGAGAGGAGAGAGATCTGGTGAGAGAAGATGATATTTGGTGAGAGGAGAGGAGATCTGGTCAGAGGAAAGAATATCTGGTCAGAGGAGAGGAGATCTGGTGAGGGATAGGAGATCTGGTGAGAGGAGAGGAAATCTGGCGAGAGGGAGAGAAGATCTGGTGAGAGGAGAGGTCTGGTGAGAGGATAAGAGATTTGGTTAGAAGATAGGGTGATATCTGGTGAGAGGATAGGAAATCTGGTGAGAGGATAGGAAATCTGGTGAGAGGATAGGAAATCTGGCTGAGAGGAGAGGAAATCTGGTGAGAGGAGAGATCTGGTGAGAGGATTTGAGATTTAATGAGAAGATAGGGTGAGGTTTGGTGAGAGGATAAGAAATCTGATGAGAGGATATGAGATCTGACGAGAAGATAGAGTGAGATCTGGTGAGAGGACAAGATATCTGGTGAGAGGATAAGAGATTTGGTGAGAAGATAGGGTGAGATCTGGTGAGAGGACAAGATATCTGGTGAGAGGATAAGAGATTTGGTGAGAAGATAGGGTGAGATCTGGTGAGAGGATAGGAGATTTGGCGAGAGGATAGGAAGATCTGGTGAGAGGAGAGATCTGGTGAGAGGATAGGAGATTTGGTGAGAAGATAGGGTGAGGCCTGGTGAGAGGAGAAGAAATCTGATGAGAGGATATGAGATCTGACGAGAAGATAGAGTGAGATCTGGTGAGAGGACAAGATATCTGGTGAGAGGATAAGAGATTTGGTGAGAGGAGAGGAAATCTGGTGAGAGGAGAGATCTGGTGAGAGGATAGGAGATTTGGTGAGAAGATAGGGTGAGATCTGGTGAGAGAGATAGGAAATCTGGCGAGAGGATAGGAGATCTGGTGAGAGGAGAGGATCTCCTATTATTCCATTCCAACTTACTTATTACACTTGTTTATGCTTAGGTAATTTATGTTAATAAAGTTGATAGTCAATTTCATTGAATTTGCAATTGACTTTGCATTATAAATTATGTGGGGTCAAAATGACCCCCTTGGTGCTTCTAGGAAGTTCGATTTCTCGGTGCTTCTAGTGTTAATCCATATATTATCAATGTTCGACACCAACCACCTGTTTATCATCGCCATCTCAACATTCTGTCAGACACAAAACAACGAGGAGAGAAGTAAACAAAACCGAGGGACTAAAGATATGAATATGAACTAAACTGCATCATTGAACTTTAAAGACATCATCGGGCTTTCGATTATTACTACTACCGTCCATTAGGTTAGTCCATATTAGACGTATTATACACCACAAACGGTGAGAACTGTTTAAAATGTTACACCTCTTTTAAGTCCAGATTTCGGCTTATAAGAGAGCAGAAACGCGGTTCTGTATTATGTAACAGAAAATTGCGCATAATTGGCTGTTGCGAAACAACATCTACCTCTGACGTGCAGATGGGCCTATGCCTCGTACTAAAATTATGCAAATATAATTATGCAGTAGACGCATGCATACAAAAGGAAAACTGTCAAGAGTTTTACGAATCATAGGAATTGTCAGTTGCCATTTGATCGCTCTCTGAGAAACCCATCTTCAGCTCTGAATCAACCGCAGAAATGTTTCATCTACTCCCTGAAGTCCACAGATTTAAAAAACCTGAAACACTAAGTCTTAACTTATGATAATCTCTCTCAGTTTTGCACATATAATCGCCTGGGACCGGCATCCGAGAAGGCACGGCCACCGAATCTTATTTTCATTCTTCGAACACAGAGATCGCCCTTCTCACGCGATCTCAGTCAGTCGAAGTCCTGTTTCTGATGACGACATCTCTCAACAGTGGCCTCAAATAGTATGAACTGCTGCAGTCCTCCGCTGCTCCAAGCGCCGTAGGGTTTCCAAGGCGACCGCAGCAAATGCATGGGTTCCAGTAGGGTAGAGTATTTGTTCACCTTCTTGGACACAGTTACGCTTTCGGCGGCTTCGCAAGCTTCGATGGATGTATAAAGATAATGAATAAGTTGCATACAAGGTTGAAGGGTTTAAATTAGCTTATTTATAGGGCCTATTAAATCCGACCTAATGGTGTCTAAATACGCAAAATCGGTATATGACTATTCAACATAACGGGTTCATTATTATTTTTTTAAATAGTGATCGTTTCGCTAAGTAACATCGCAACTGCCTTATTCTCGGGTGGTGCTAGATTGAAGAGTATGTAAAACGGAGGGTGACGGTTATCACCTTTGTTATATTTATATATTTTTTTTCTTCCATGGTTCATGCCTTTGTCTGTTCACGCATTGACTACTGTAACTCGTTACTTTTGGCCTTACCAAAACTCCGTCTAGCTCCACTCTAATCAGTTCTTAATGCTGCTTGTTTGATTGCCCGCCTTCCTCGTTTTTCCCATATTTCGACTTTCATAACTGAAGACCTTCATTGGCTTCCTTTAACTGCTCGGATTCAGTTTAAAATTCTATTTCTTACGTGTAAAACATTTTTAGGTCAAGCTCCACGCTACCTCTGTGATCTTATCAGACGACCTATCTCAGCTACCTCTGGACGTCCTCTCCGCTTTTAGACCATCATGACCTTTTAGTTCCTCGGTCTCTTTAAAATGCTTTCCTTCAATTCTATAAATAATCTAGTTACGCAATGAGCGGTTCTTTGCCAGACAGAAGGTTACTGTTGTGGATTATCGGAATTGCACTAAAGCTAAAAGTCCTAACATTATCCTCCCTAAATCTAAACTTTTTTGACAGGATCCAACTATCTGACAACAACACACTTTTCTAAATAAGAACTTCGCGGAAGGCAGCAGATAATTCATCTCTCGCTTCCGCAGTTGTGGCCAGAATCTTTAAAAAAATACACGACGTAGAGTGAACAATGCAGGTGTAAATACCTGTGAACAGTTATTAGCGTACGTGTATAACTAATGTCTAATTTTATTATGACATACAAACAGTGAGAAATGTTCAGAATAATTACACAGCTCTTTTAAGTGTGGTATTTGCCATATAAGTAAAAGCTTTGACTTATATAGGTTTCATTAGAAGTGTAGTTTAAAGATTGTTGGTAGATTGTAATATTGATAATGTACGATGATTGATATGACGTCGGCGGCCGAAATTGTCATGTGATGTCATTAAATGGATGATTAAACAGGTTTAACTAACTTGTTGACTTGACTTACAGGGTTTTACAAAACTCCGCCATCAATGGCGTTCTGGCAGTGCCAGTTCGAAGCGTGGAGAAAGGAGGGGCGACGCTAACAACCTTTGTAAAACACTAACAAACCAACCAACTAAATGGTGTTCGAAAATCAGGGAAACGTCGATGCTTCAACCATCTTAAGCAGAATTAGGCGCTATATGACTCCTTCTGCAAGAATATTTATCTCTGACGTTTGCATTGGCTTCGAATCGCCTCGATTTCTGTTACGCTCGTGTTTGCATCTATACCGCATTTACGACCTATTAATTGGGCGAAACTGAGGTATATATATCGTCGTTTAAAAAAGACTTTAAGGTGTCTAAGGGGAGCATAATAATAAGCTTTTGTAATCATAATAAGTATAATAAGGATAATAAGGATAATAATAAGCTTTGTTAATCCATTGTTAATAATAATACTAATGGCATCCACTATGCAGGTCTAGCGACATCTTGTGGCTTCAAGATATTTCACTAAAACAATAGGGTGGAAACTTTACAAAACCTTTTCATCATTGAGTTTAATCAGCGATTAAGTAGTAGTTGTTTCAGTTTATCGACGCAGTGTTATTACAAAGATCATTAGCGTCGCCCTCCTCCGTCATTCAGGCTTGGTACTAGCCCTGCCAGAGTACGATCAGTGGCGGAGTTAGCACCTATTAGCGATTATTTTTCTATTTGCTGTCATGGCTTTTTTTACCTACTCCGTATACTTTGCCGCAAGGACATCTTAGTGTTCGATTAGCGATTAATAATAATCCTCAGTTTAACGGCAGCTTATGACAACATAGGCCGTTGCCGCCGACAAAGATTAGTTTTTGGCATATTACAGCTATCGATTAGCGATTGAATAAACGCAAGGATAATATTGTGTCAATTAAAGTTGAATTAAAGGTGTCGAAGCAGGGATAATATCCCCTATTCCAGAATCTGCAACACTGCTGGGAGCACCGCTGTCCACGGGCACGGCCTTGAAACAAGCCCTGGAGGAGCTAGACAGAGCTCTGGCTAGACTAACCATTATAGCACGTCAGGAAGCCCTACTGATTCTCAGACACTCGCTGGGCACTTCCAAATTAATTCATACTCTGAGATGCGCTCCATGCGCGAATCACCCCGGCTTGACATCATGTGATCAAATCCTGAGGAAGGGTCTTCAGAACATCCTAAACATAGACTTTACAGACATGCAATGGCAACAATCTACCTTACCCATTGGGTTAGGCGGACTGGGCATTCGAAGGGCGTCATCGCTGGCACTTCCCGCTTTTCTAGCGTCGACTGCGGGCACCTCCGAGCTCCAGTCAAACATCCTATGCGTGCTGGATAGTCAACCGGATTTGTATTACACGAACCTATCCACGCACTGGCAGACAGTAACTGGGTTGTCGTTGACGGAATATTCTCCAGCAAATATGCAAGCCAAATGGGACAACCCGATTCTTCAAAGAGAGCATTCGGAACTACTCCTTTCAACCACAGAGCTGAGCGAACAGGCGCGCCTGAAAGCCGTGTCCTTCCATCACGCCAGCGATTGGCTGCATTCTCTGCCGATTACATCCTGCGGCCTCAGGCTCAGCGATGAGGCCATCAGGGTGGCGGTTGGCCTTCGTCTGGGGGCCAACATATGCCAACCTCACGTCCTGAGCCTGGGTGAAGGAGAAGGGCGACGCTAATGATAATTGTCATCACACAGTGCCGTAAAACAGAAATTACTACTACTACTAGCATGACCGCTATAATTGTATCATACAAACGGTGAAAAAGGTTGGAATTAATTGCACACCTCTTTTAAGTGTTATCTTTGCTCTATAACCCAAAGCACACGAAAATTGCTGTATTGAACAGCAGAAATATTCTGTGTTATGCCATCGGAACGGTGAGGACTATTAGAAACAATTACACTAAAACTCCGACACTGCATGTCCGTTCTATTATAGCGCCAGGCAATGCCAAACCCAAGCTTAAATGAAGGAGGATAACAACGTTATCACAGAGAGTCGATAAACTGAAACTACTACTAGGCTTTATTCAAATTCATGACTTACTGTTTCACTAGACGCCACCACCACTGGCACTATGGCAGTGCCAGTCCCAAGCGTGGAGAAAGAAGGAGGGCAACGCTAATTATCGACATTTAATATACGACACAGTGCCGGTAAACAGCGACAGACCAAACAACTAAAAGGTGAGCGAAAATCAGGGCACCATCAACGGTTTTATCCAACTTTACGCACATTCGCAATTAGGCGTTATGTCACCCGTTCTGCAAGGAGATCGCTGACAAACGCATTGGTTTCGAATCGCCTTGATTACTGTAACTCATTTCTTGTAGGTTGTGAAAGATCTCGCTCGAGCAATTTATTGAAAAAAGTGACCTTAGTCGGAGTCTTTAAGGAATAACGCGATCATTTAAATTTTACAAAGTCAAACATGTTTAACCGAGTCTCATAGTTTACAAATATTGATCTCCTCCCAGCTACAATACAATCATCTTGTCTTTATCCTATTTCGCTTCGAAGGTTGATCTCAACTTGAACCATCCGTCTCTAGATGTTTCTATTCTCTCTACCTTACGGCGCGATAGAAGTTACTAATTAATATGAACAAATGTCACAAACATCTAATTATTTCTTTAAATTGATTGGGTGACATCCTCCAGAACATTGTCACAAATGTATTTTAGCATTGTGAAATGAAGAGCTGTCGTTAGACACCTTTAAAGCGTGTTCGTCCTATGTTATATATTCAGCCGCTGTTCTGTGTTTATCGATATTCACTTCTCTTTATTCGATCAGCGATACGACACATTTATTTCCGACTGGAAGAATAAGAATTGCACCCATCAGGTTAACGACAATCGATGGCATCATAGCCGGTGACCTCTATAGAGAACAATAATGTTGCAACTCTGTATTTCTTACTCACTGGCTTTTGCGTAAGGTCTAGGCACAAATGCAAATTTAGGGAAATTTGTCATTTTATTGTAATAGTAGTAAACGATTTAAAACTGTTTAAATTTAGCTATTGGCGTCTTTTCGACTCCGCCCTCAGAAAGGGAATAATTTCTCGAAACTTATAAGTTTCAGAGATGCATATTGCATATTAATATTAAAAGTGCAACAGCAGAAAGATAAAGACTATATTTATTATGAATTACGAATTATAAGGACACTAAATTTAAACGAAGTCTCATAGTGTAGTGGTAACATCACTGGAATGAAGAGCAGTAGGAAGCGGGACCGCTTCCCGTACCCCCCAAAGTCCACTCAGCCTATCATTCGCGAGATGGCACGTTGGTAAAATGAGACGTAGGACGTGATGGGCGCCTTGCATGTCTGCTGTATAATAGGGGGCCTACAGAATTCGACTCCTGTGATAACTTGTGATCATCCGTTCATATTGAATTGCAGGCATACCGCTTTTGTCGGTTTGATATTATCAAGAATATTATTATTATTATTATTATTATTATTATTATTATTATTATTATTATTATTATTATTATTATTATTATTATTATTATTATTATTATTATTATTTCTTTTTATGCAAATGATTTTACGGCTGCTGTTTCCACTGTCTAAAGAATTTGCCTAGAAACAGTGATGTAACGGAAGATTGCTAGATTAATGTGATATTTATTTATTATTATTTATATTATTATTATTATTATTATTATTATTATTATTATTATTATTATTATTATTATTATTATTATTATTATTATTGTTGTTGTTATTATTATTATTATTATTATTATTATTATTATTATTATTATTATTATTATTATTATGAGACAAATTTATTTTAGCAAATGTATATTATTATTATTATTACTATTATTATTATTATTATTATTATTATTGTAATATTGTAAGGCGCCCTTGTAACGGCATGGGGTTGTCTGGAAATGACCCTACTCGTCGTTATTATTATTATTATTATTATTATTATTATTATTATTATTATTTATTATTATTATTATTATTATTATTATTATTATTACGGCATTGTTCTACTTCAATGTTCCTGACAGTCACAACCTGTGTCTTGACCTTTGATAATGGATGCCTTCCTTATACACCTTTAAAACCAGAAAAAAGACTACTATATATTTGAAAGCTTACGCTAAGCAGTGGATGCCTGAAATTGCATATTATGTTAAGGTCGACGTGAACGGCTCTGACAGTCACAAGATGTTCATAAGATAGATAGATAGAAATATTCTTTATTGAAACTAATTGCATAGCGCACTTTGGTGTACAAAAACTGAAGCATATCAATAACATCAAAGATGGTTAAACTATACAGTTCGTCATTATGCTTAAGCAAGTGAAAGTGACTAAATCGCTAAGTAACTCCAGTACTGCCTTATTCTCGGGTGGTGGAGTGACCTCTACCGTTAGACACTGGTGGTGATTCAATCAACAGATGCAGAACTTGAACACATAGCAGAATGGGCTAGTAATTGCAACCAGCGACTTAATCATAGCAACTCTGAGAATAAATATTCCATACGGTACTTTGATTTCTTAGCCTAGACTTGTAGTATATACATTATACACGTCAATCGCTTATTACCAACAGTGGCCATCTAGGCTATTATTTTGGGGGGCGAATTCGCCTTGAGTGGAGAGTTGCTCGCGCCGAAGGCGCGAAGCCCCCCTACGATTAGGGGTTTGGGGAAGCGTCGTAAGCTCCCCAGCAGGGGTCTGGGCGGAGCCCCAGACGCAAACGCATTTTGCAGCATTTGAGATCAAAGGAGGCCTGTTTTTGGCAATATATTTCGGGGATTATTCAATCATATAAATGTATGAAAAATTGAACATAATACGGTTCAAAAGTAAATTACGTGCATTGAAAACAAGCCACATTATTTCACATAAAAAAACCTTTAATCAATATGTCTGACAATTAGTCCATCAACACACTTATACTGCACTGGTCAAAATAACAAATCATTAGTTTCAGACCAAACTGAAGTACTGAACTACCCTTTGAATATCAAAACAACGTACAATTCTCATATAGGCTACTGTTGAACAGTAATTTAGACAACAAATTCCATTAAACGCTTTCTGCTTCGCGCATACCGATCAATGATATTGTCAATATCCATAACAATTTCTCGATGAATTGTCATCAAAGCTAAACCAGTTAGTCTATCTTCGCACATTCGTGACCGGAGCCAGTTTTTCAATCTCCTTAACGTGGAAAAACTTCGTTCTGCAGTGGCAACGCTCACAGGAAGTGTTAGCAAAATGGAAAGCAAGCTGTGAATTGTGGGATATATCACCTTATCTTTTTCACATGCAACAAGAGCATCACACACTGTTTGAGGGAAGCAGCTGACATCAGTGGCAAAACGCAACCACTTTACCCTCCATAACTGCAATTCTGCAACAAGCTTTACATGCAGAAGTTCTCGATTTGAGCTGACATCCAGTAAATTGCTATACAAATTCAGTATTCGTGACACACAATGCTGAACCAACTTATCATCGGCATTATTTGAAAGTTTCACAACATTTGATGGAATCAAGTTAGTCAATTCAAACATATCGAATTTTTCTTCTCGTTAATATGCATACCATGTACTTAAGTCATGCATAGAAATGTGAAAATAATATGGTAATAATAATTCGATCCCACAATAACTTTAGCAATTAACACTTAAAATTTCTCAACCAACCATAGGCGGCTAGGCCATAGCCTATAGTTCGATGGAGCATTTGCTCAAAGGCTTCTATGATTTAGACGACTATGGAGTATGGACCCAAAGTCAAAGAAGTCTGCAATTTCGTGCATAGGCGGAGACTTGCCGCTTAAGTTGGGTAGGACGGATTATGGATGCGTGCCCGAATGAGGCCGGTGAGGGTCGGTTAGGGTCAGTTTTTATGGTCGTGAGTGTCAGTGTGAGTGTCAGTGTTGGAATTACAGTAGTCTTTAGATAGTTGTTGTGGTCGGATAACAGCGTCGGCTCGATCTTTTTACTTTTTATGGACAATTGGGGGGGCGATCGCCCCCGTCGCCCCCCCTTGGATCCGCCACTGATTACCAAGTACTTTGTTGCTATAAGATGTAACTATATTCTGTGCAGTATTTTCAAGTGAGTTTTTCATGTCAGCTGTCTGTAGAAGTCAAAAAATGTCGCCAAACGATGAATAATAAACTTCGAAATAAATATCACATTAATCTAGCAATCTTCCGTTACATCACTGTTTCTAGGAAATTCTCCAGACGGTGGAAACAGCAGCCGTAAAATCATTTGCATAAAAAGAAATAACTAACTCGACGACACTGCAGATATTAACCACTAGGTCCAGATTATTTCGTTTAATTGGCCTATAGGATGCAAATAGTTCTCTGTAAACACCTTTTAATTACGTGCAATAAATACTATGAATTCGGATACTTCGTTTAAATTTACAGAGCTGTAGTATGCCAACAAATAATCTTTGTCGGCGGCAACGGCCTATGTAGTCATAAGCTGCCGTTAAACTGAGGATCCCATCCCAATCGGGGACACAGGTTGTGAGTGGATTGTTGTACTTCAGTTTCGGTTGTGTGTGTACATTTTGGTTGCTGAGGCGCCCATAGATAGCATTTTTCAATTGTTAATTTTTAGGTATGTTATGTCATATAACATTTATAATAAAATTCTGATGTTGGAAAATTATAAATATTAATTATTGATTAATGAATATTTATATTGGCTTATTATTATTATTCAACTTTTTCTTTCTTCAATATTACATATGGTTTGGTTTTATTACTATATAAGAGTAGCTACTATGTTGCATTGTGCTGCATTACTGTGTTGCAGTAAGAGTTCTATGATTATAATTTGAATTTATTGAAACTAAACTTTAAACAATTATATTACATGTATGCTTTGTTGGTTAATGAAATTTTAATTATAGTGTATTAGATACATGAAATGTTTGAAAGAGTACTTCGCAAATGACTTTTGTGGAACAATTGTTGTATAATAATAGTGTTTAATTTGCATAAATTCTCTTTGTTAGGATATGGAAATCATAGACAATGAGATAAACTACTTTATATTGAAAAATATTGAATATTAGTGAAATTGTAAAGCTCCGTTTCGACACCTTGAATAGTGTTGTTTGAACGCTCTAAGGTTCTTGTCTATATATTATTGTCGTCAACATTTATGATAAAATTCTGATGTTGGAAAATTATTAATATTAATGATTGGTTAATGAATATCTATATTGCCATATTACTATTATGCAATGTTGGTTGCAATGTTGGTTGCAATGCTGATTACTATTATTCAACTTTGGTTCTTCAGTATTATTTAGTATATTACAAATGGTTTGGTTTGTATATTACAAATGGTTTGGTTTGGTTGCTGTATCGGAGTGGCTGCTGTGTTGCATAATATTGCAGTACCGTGTTACAATGCTGTTTGCTGAAATATCCATGGACGACTTCTTTTCCACTGTTGATTTTTGTTTAAAATATTTTGTGTCATAATAATAATAACCCGATGTTAGAAAATTATAAACTTTACTTATTGGTTAATGAATATTCATATTACAATATTACTATAATTCAACTTTAGTTCTTCAATATTGCATAATGGTATGGCTTGGTTAATGTACATGAACAGTTTAAAGGAATACCTTAATCAATTGTAATACATGTATGCTTTGCTAGTTAATGAAATTTGTCAAGACATAATGATCACAGACCGTATAAGATGAAATACTTTATGTTGCAAAGGTATTGAATATTAGTGAAATTGTAAAGCTCTGTTTCGACACCTTTGATGGTGTTGTTCGGATGCTATAAGTTTCTTGTTCTGATTGTATTGTATATTTTCTGTATTGTCGTCAACGGCCTTTGATGTCATAGGACGACGTTAAACTTTGGTCAAATAAATAATCGGTGATTGGTAATTCAAATTGAGCTGTAATATGCCAAAACTAATCTTTGTCGGCGGAAACGGCCTATGATGTCATAAGCTGCCGTTAAACTGTGGACACACACAATCGGTGATTGGATCCACAGTTTAACGGCAGCTTGTAACAACATAGCCGTAGCCGCCGACAAAGATTAGTTTTCCATTACCGACAAAGATTAGTTTTGGCATACAGCTCTAATTGAGTACCGATTAAACGAAGTATCCGAATTCATTCAACAGCAGCCGTTAAATCATTTGCATAAAAAGAAATAACTAACTCGACGACACTGCAGATATTAACCACTAGGTCCAGATTATTTCGTTTAATTGGCCTATAGGATGCAAATAGTTCTGCAGTGTCGTCGAGTTAGTTATTTCTTTTTATGCAAATGATTTTACGGCTGCTGTTGAATGAATTCGGATACTTCGTTTAATCGGGACTCAATTAGAGCTGTATTATGCCAAAAACTAATCTTTGTCGGCGGCAACGGCCTATGTAGTCATAAGCTGCCGTTAAACTGTGGATCCAATCCAATCGGTACTCAATTATTTTGTTATGAGCTGTAATATGCCAAAAATAATCTTTGTCGGCGGCAACGGCCTATGTTGTCATAAGCTGCCGTTAAACTGTGGACACACAATCGGTACTCATCCGTCGATCTCTCGTATAAGACACTTTTTGATTAAACAGATTCAGTAATAATTATGCAAAAATAAATTAGTCATATAATATATGGAATGACAATAATCACATGTTGACTTGTTGTCTTTGAATGACTAGTTGACCATTTATCTAATTGTTTACCTTACTTAAACACTTATCTTGTGAATAATATAACCGTTATATTATAACGTCATTCTTCATCCATAGGTTCCGTACATTATATTTCCGATTTATTACGCAATTATTAAAAAAATAAATCTGCACAAATCGATATAAATTGTCAGTTCTTAGATCGGCATATTGAGAATAGGGCCTAATTGTGATTTTTAAAACAAATTTCATATTTCATCAGAACTTTTTCTTTCCAGTAAACTTGGGATTTTTTAGCACACTCTTGGTATTTTATGGAGAGATCTTTGGATTTCTGGAAATGGACAGTGGAAGCACTGACTACCACCCTATCGCAAAACCTGCATCGTCGGGTTATTAGCCGCATTATTTTATGTCGTCAAACAGTGAATATTAGTGAGACGGTAAAGTATTGCTTTGACAAAATTTAATTTAAGTGGTCTCCTACTGGAACGCCTATTATGAATTCTTTATGTTCACTGTACAGTATAATTGTATAAGCTTATGGCATCAAAGTCCATTCACGTCGACAGAACTAATTTTGAGCAAAGGCAATCTGGTTTTAGAAGACACCACTCAACTGAAACGCTTCTGCTCCGACTCCCTTCAGACATCTACGGAGCGCTTGACAGAGCCCAGCTTACCCTTCTGGCCCTTTTCGACGTCAGTGCTGCATTCGACACTGTAGACCATGATATCTTGTTAGAGCGGTTGAATGTATCTTTTGGTCTAACTGGTAATTTTTATGCATGGGTAGCCTCTTTTCTCCATGAACGTTCCCTCTGTGTGGTCCATGGCTCCACTAGGTCCATATGGGTCCCTGCGCAATGTGGTCTGCCCCAGGGCTTGGTCCTTGGGCCCATTCTATATATTATCTACACATCAGGTGTTGCTTTTGAACTTTTGAAGGCGCATGCGGTTTTAGGTCAGCTATATGCTGACGACGTGCAAGCGTACACTCACTGCCTACCATACAACGCAATCTCCGCAGTTCGGGTCATGAGCGGGACTATGGATGCTCTAGAAGCGTGGATGTCGTCTAATCGACTGCGCTTGAACCCGTCCAAGACTAAATTCATCTGACTAGGCACTCGGAAACAGGTTGCTAAACATGACTTTACCACTCTTACGTCTGAATTCCCTCATTAAGTCTTTTCAACCGCGGTTCGTGACCTCGGCGTCCAGCTGGACCAAGAGCTCACTTTTGCTCCACATCTTCATCGTCTTGCTCGGGACTGCTATTACCAGCTGCGCCAGCTTCGTACTGTTACCCGCTCGCTTACGTCTGCTGCCAAACTTACTCTAGTGCATTCCTTCATCACAGCTCGTCTTGACTATTGCTCATCGCTCTGCTTTGGCCTCCCATCTAGCCGCATAGCATGCTTGGACCGAGTCTTGCGCTCTGCAGCGCGACTCATTTGGCAAATTCCAAAGTATGGACACGTCTCCAGCTACATGCTGGAGGTCCTCCACTGGCTCCCTATCTGCCAGCGCATCGAGTACAGGGTAGCTGCCTTGGTTTTACGCTGTCTCCAGGGCCTCGCCCCAACTTACCTCCGTGAGCTCTGCTGTTTGATTTCGGTTGTCCCAGGGCGTCGCCTCCTACGTTCCGCAGAAAAAGGAGTTCTACTGGTTCTGCATCTTCGTACTGCAACTATGCTTAATCGAGGTTTTTCTGTGGCAGGCCCAAATTATCTGGAATGGTCTTCCTCTAGAGCTGCGTCTACACCCTGGGAGTCTGCCTGAAACTTTCCTTACTAAACTCAAAACTGTTCTGTTTGGGCGCGTTGGAGTCGGGAGCGCCTCTGAGTAGTTTCCTTGAATGGGCGCTATATAAACTCCCGAATGAATGAATGAATGAATGAATGATCAGTTGTCACCGTTACCAGTAGGCTACATGGTTACTTGGTTGTCCCACTGTGCGTACTTCTACTGCCCAGTCTAGGAGTTTCGCCATTGTTGGTGGACCAGTTACCTCAGTCCCTCAGGACTGACCTTTTCTCTATTTATTTTGACCAGTTCCGCCAGCGCCTGAAACCTCTCTTTTTACCAGTGAAGACACTGGCCCCGGGTCGGGAGCGCCTTTGTTTTTGAGTGGCGCTATATAAATACTCGATTACGATTACATAATACAAACAATAATGTTCAAACCTGAGTTAACTAACGAATAAACGAAATTGCTGAATAAATAGTGTCGTTAGAAAACATTTTAAAGGTGTTTAAATAAGTATGGTCTCGCAATAGTCACAACCTAGTGACATGTTGTGGCTGCCAGGGAGGTTGAGTTCGACTTTTCTTTTAAAATGAGGATACTAAAGAAATCGTGTAATTTCTGTTCAGCGAGACTGTGTCATAATTATACGAATGCTATATGACTTTGCATCAATGTTTCTATTATTTATTTCTACTGTGTTTTCTGGTAGTCTAATAGAGAATATTCTAGGGGGTCATTGCATAATTACGTAACGCCGAAAATGGCCGTTTTTGACCCACCCACCCACCCTGTAACGCTTCGTAACGTTTCCCTAGACCCACCCACCCACCCCACCCAGCGTTACGTATTTATTGTTAGGTCTTGGTAAATTTCTGGCATATGAGTAACTTTACTTTTCTTGAACATGTCGATTGTTGTCTAAACAATTCAATTTTTCTTTAAATTTTTACAAATAAAAACAGATTAAATTTCAACTTTTAATTTTAAAATAATGCTCAATAAATGCTTGTTTTATACTATTGCGTGTTTTAGTTAAGTTTTAAATCAATGGCACGAAGTTTGAACTTCGATCACATCGTGTCATTAGTGTCATTTGATGTTAATTTAAAATTCATTTATAACTAAACTGTTGTTACAAGCGTTACGTAACGCTCAGCCCACCCACCCACCCACCTAACGTTTCGTAACGTTTTCAAGGACCCCACCCACCCACCCTGGAGCGTTACGTAATTATGCAATGACCCCTAGCTCATTTTACTGACTTACTTATAAGAAAGATCAATAGCGTCGCCATCCTCCTTCATCCTGGCTCGGGACTGTTCCCTTTAAAGTAAGGATGGATTAAGAGTGTAACGACATCTTTAACGAAAGTTGGACTCAGCCTGTCATTCACTAGGTGGCGTTGGTAAAATGAGCAGTAGGACAGATGGGTGCCTTGCATGACTACCATGCAGGCCAATTCGACTCCTGCAATAACCTGTGATCAGCCTTTCATTCTATTACTTTGAATCATGCTGCGTTCATGTAACTTAGTTTCGCTTGACTTTCGAGGGGCACTTTTGAAATTTGAAGTTTACAATTACGATTACGTGTTTTGATAATGGAAGATATCAGCCGAAGTTACGAGAGACTACCGTCGTTTACAACAATTTCGGTGCCAAAGCAGAAATCGGAAATTGAAATCCAAAACAATCTTAGTAGGCCTACTGCAAATTAGGAGAGCTCTTCTCAGAAAATAATCGACACGCTGATTGAATGGGAACATTCTTTAACAAAACGACTAATACAGTTACACCACGATCTGTTTTAAGCATTAACGTTATTGGGGCCAAATCATTTGTTACAACATTCATTTGCAGATTTCTCTAAGGTCCTCTCTGTGGCTATAAGAAATTTGCAGATAATGTCTAGGCAGCACTATAGTGTTTGAACTATCTGAATGCCGTAGATTAATTGTTGACGGTGATATTCATCCTGGAGTCTCTGATGAAGGGTTGTCTGGTTTCGGCATTGGGTCATGTAATATGTCTCGGTTTGGGGAACGTTATAGGCTTCGCAATTTCCAGTATAGGCCCAAAACGTGCATCCGCCAGCGATGGTGCTGCTCGTTGAGAAGACAGTTGCTGAAACAGATCTTGGAGATAGGTATTTGCTTTCGATGTCTTCAACCCTTGTACATCACAGATAGATCCGCTTAGCCCTCGATTTTCACTCATTCATTCTGGAGATTTGTATAGCGCCTCTTCAAGAAATCTACTCAGGATATGACACGCAGCAGTTAAGCTGTAGTAGGTTATACCAAAATAATTTCTGTCGACCACGTCCTTTTTTGTCATAAGATGTAGTTCATACATTGAAAATAATTACACACCTCTTTTAAGTGTAATAATCGCCCTATATAATAATTCACTTGAACAAACAGTGTACTGTAGTTTTTATTGAACCCTATGAGATGTCATTAAACAGTGGTAACTAAGATTGAGAACTTTGACATAATTATTAAGGATCGACATCAACGGCCTTTGAAGGCAAACGTTTAACAGTTGGAAATCCATCGGTTGATAAATACGCATAGTACTTATGAATAATAAATAAGCTGTATTATGCCATACGAATTACGAGCGGTGAGAGTGTTCAAACTAATTTCTGTCGACGTCAACGGCATTTGTTGCCACAAGATGTCGCTAAACTGTTTGACCCAACCCTTGAAAAATCTCCGCCACCTGCGTTTTCTGGTGGTACGACTTCCAAGCCCGGTAAGCAGTAGAGAGCGACGTTAACTAGATCCGCAATGACAAAGAGTCGTTTAACAGAAACTAACCAAATGAATCGGTGTTGTTACGAGAGTGAAATAAATGGACGTTTTTACTAAATATTATCTACAAGACTTAGTGTCAAGATTCAATTTCGACAACTTTGGAATTTTTTTATCTTGCCGTCAACTGTCTTTATGCCACAATATGTAAATAAACCCATGGAATGTAAAGGGTGAGTGAAAATCAGGGCAACGTAAGCGGTTACAAGATTATTTGTAACTTAAACACAATTAGTTGTAGAGTCATCCATACAGCAAGGATATCTCTGACAAACATATTGGTTTCGAATTGTTTCGATTACTGTAACTCACTTCTTGTTGGTGGTGAAAGATCTCGCTCGATAAATTCATTGAGTAAAATTAGCAGGATCGAAAGTTGATCGCACCATGAACCTTCCCTCAAAAGACCTTTCAATTCTCTTTGTCCGGCGCCATATAAATGACTAATTAATATGAACAAATATTTATCATTAACATCACACATTGTTTCAATAATTGATCTGGTGAGATCCTCCACGATATAATTATCACAAATGTATCTTAGCATTGTGAAATGAAGATCTGTCATTAGACACCTTTAAAACTCATTCATTTAATGCTATATATCTGTCCTCTACACTAAATCGCTGGATTCTTAGGTTGCAATGTTTATGATATCAGTGGACGTTGATGGTTAATTTTGCCCTTATGTAGATATTTTGTTGTTAGGGTGTAATATGTGAATGCGTTATAAGTTTGTTACTTTGAAGCCATTTGTATATTATACTAACATTGCTTGTTTGTAATGATTGATTACCTATATATGTAAACATTTATAACTAAACTAAGAATTTCATGTCAAAATAACATATATAATAAAATTTAATAACCATTAAACTGAAATCAAAAATTAAAAGTGAAAGATTAAGAATCTCAGGTCAAATTACAATACTCTCTTCTATTCATATCTTTAACATATGATAAAGAACTGTTGTTTTCAATGTATGCCTATGCATGTATTTTAATTATGACGTCTGGTTGCATTGAATGAAAAAGTTTGAAAATTAAAAATTAAAATATAAATTTCATATAATAATTTCATGTTTTGTAAACTTCATAATTGCAGGTTTTGTAAACTTGAAACCAATGCTGTTATATAATTGAATAGCTGGATTGAAATCTCGTGTACTGTACGTTATTGCTGTTTATCAGAAATCTTTTCATTTTACATTGAAAAATTTATGTGTGATAATTGCTACAAAACAGTGAATAATTTTCCTGAAAGACCGTCTTACAGTATGTTATCTTATGCAAGTAACATTGAAATTAGTATATGAACTATAATATTATGCTACTAAACAATGAATATTAGTGACATTGTAAAGTACTGTTTAGATGCCTCTAACTCTATCAATTTTGTCTCAACTGTATTGTACATAATTTTGAATTGTCGTCAACGGCCTTTGATGTCATATGATGACGTTAAACCATGGAATAAAAAAAAAATCGCTGGATTCCTCTAGGTCGTGCTCGTAGCAACCAAAAAAGTCGCCAAACGACAAAAACACTAAAACTTAAAGCAATTGAAATTAATACAAAATCACCCAAATAAAACAACATTTGGCTGAGCCATTTCTTGTCTTAATTTTTTTATGTTTTGACCTTGAAATGCCCTTGGCTTGTGTTAGCTTTTCAGGCCAAATTTCTCTGACTTTTACTAGATTTAATTTTTCTCACCTTGAAATGACCTTGAATTACCCAGAATATAATGTAGTCAATATTTTCCAAGATTAAGATCTCGTCGAGACAATACGAACAAAGTTCATCCAATTGGGAGTCTTTTTTCATTTTCTGGGATAAAAAGACAAAATTGAGAAGGACAGTTCCGAGGCTGAGCGCCTACTGTCCTGGTAATTTAAGCGTTCTGTGCAAAAAATACAGGACCTAGAGCGAAAATGTTGATTAAAATACTTGTGAAAGCTGCTATTATTATTATAAGGATCCTGAGTGGCCGAGTGGGTTGGTAGCCTGCTCGTCGCGCCAGCGCCCCGGGTTCGCTTCCCGGTCGGTCGGTTTATCAGAGATTAATTTCTCGGATCTTTACTGCGGGTGGCTCGGTCGCATTATAAACGTGGAGTACAATACAACACAATACAAGACAACACAATATACTGGGGCGCGGTGGTATCGGGGTATGTTCCGGTGCCTTGCAGCCGGAGGTGGTTGCGGGTTCGAATCCACCTCAAACCGCCGCGTAGGGACCCTGGGCAAGTTCTTCACTCGCAATTGCTCATGCGCTTCGGCGTGAAACTCCGACTCAGCGTCCGCGCAGTAGTCGGGAGCGCCTCTGAATAGGCAATCTGGTAGGGGCGCTATAACAAGTGTTCAAATACAATACAATATTAGCGTATATGACGTGTATAAAAGCCTGATTTATTGGAGTTGTGTTATGTCATACGAACGATGAGAAACTGATTAATCAACAATGACTGGCGTTTCCTCATCGGTCTCACGCCCTTTAAAGGCGTTTCTTTCCCTCTGAAAGTGCTCTGAATTCTGCGGTATGAACGGTTCGAAATAATTGTAAAAAACTACACACTTCTGTTAAGAGTATTTTTGCCGTTTAAGTTATGGCTGCGCATTTTAACGATTAATTAATCGATTAATTGTTAAAACTTTTAATCGATTAATTTCGGCTTGTACGATTAATTTTCGATTAATTTTCTTACTTATTTTATGTCGTCAACCGACCTATTTCATCATTTTGCATTTTAAGGTAAATGCAGAGGGAAAAGTCGAAGATGGCGATATTATTGAAGATTTATTTAGATAGAAGGTAGTTACTACTGACTACATTTCTCATTTTGACAATTTGAACTTTAGCATGTCGAATGATTGAAGGATTTTTGCACTGTATACAGTTTAAACTGTTTTTCACGCTTTATGTAATATGGACCAAATTAATCGAATTTAATTGATTAAATTTTGGAGATGAAAAACAATTAAAATACACAGATAAATACTTTAATTAATAGTTCTAATTATTCAGAATACCAGTCCAGCATAAATAACCCATATCGCTACTTCAGTCGCGATATAGGCAAGATGTCGTTTAACTTTTTGAACCCATCTTTAACACTTAATGTTAGTAAAGTTGCAGTTGAATCGAGATATGCATTTAAAAACCCATTATTCCTTTATCGAATAAAAAATTTGACCTTTTAGGTAACTGTAGGGGGGTTCATTTACACACGTTTTGAGGTAAAATGTGAGATGATATCTCACACCGTTCAAAAGTTATACCCAATATACCCGAGGCACCAGGGGGGGGTGGATACCACCCCCTAGATTTTCGACTATATCTTATCCGTCATTTAATATTAAGAAACACAAATTATACCATTCTATAGAGGGGTGAATGTGGGGCTACATTTCTATGGTCACTGAGTTGACCTGAGACAACCAGAAGTGCTCAAAATAAATAATAATACGCGTAATATGCGTGAAAAATGGCTGAATGGAAGCACCCCCCTTAGTTTTTGTCTGTAGCGTATTCATTTGTCTTCCTGGAAGAGAAACAAAGATACCATTCTTTAGAGGGAATGTAGGGCTTCATTTGCATACCTACATCTTTGTCTTTTTGAATACCGGAAGTGATCAAAATAAATAATAATACGCGTAATCTGTGTGAAAATGGCTGAATACAGCATTACAACGTAAACCGATATATATGTATGGATATATATGTATGGATGTACATTTATACTATATAAACATGTGTAGGGATGATTTTGTGTATCTTTTATACATAGATTAGTTTCAAAACACACATAATCTTATATTTGTTTATCCAAAAAGTACAAAATGTACGCAATAATATACAATATTGCTAATTAATGGGTTCCGTTGTTAAAAGTGATGTAATTTCGAGGTGCATTCACATAATGTACAACTAAATATACCATTCTGTGCAGAAATGAATGCTGAATCCATTGCTATATTACAAGTTATGATATGTGAAACCAAACACGAAATCCAGGGGGTGGTAACCACTACCCCCCCCCTTGGTAGTCCATGTCACAAAAAAAGCTTGGTAGCCCTAGGATTAACACTTAATGTTCGTAAAGTTGCAGTTGAATCGAGATATGCATTTAAAAACCCATTATTCCTTTATCGCTTCTTCGTGGTTTTTCAAATTACGGTCGTTTTCTTGTTTCAAAATATCGTAATATCGGTTATCTTCTTCTTAACCCATTCGTTTTCTTCGCAGTCTGTTATTTGCAAAACGTTACATTGTACAACACCATTTGGCTGCAATGAAACCGCTCTCGGTCGATGGGCATAGGGCCTAGGTTCTTTTTTTTATCAGTAAAGCATGCAGATCATGCCCGGGTTTCCCAGGACACCAGAAAAAAGTCGCTTGTTTTGTATTAATGCGTGACTTGTTAAAATACATACATAAATATATGTTATGTCATACGAACGGTCAGAAATGTTCAGAATAATTACACACCTTTTTGAACCGTAATGTTCTCTAATGGCCCTAATTAAAAGCTGAAGAACGGTCCTCACCCGAAAAAGAAGATTAAAACGCATATTTATTTGAGCCCAGTCTTTGAAGAGCTGTAATATGCCAAAAATAATCTTTGTCGGCGGCAACGGCCTATGTTGTCATAAGCTGCCGTTAAACTGTGGATCCGAACGGTCCTCTATTATACCATACAAAGGTGAAAAGTTCGAAATTATTGCACACCGCTTTTAAGCGTGATAATTGCCCTATAAGTGAAAACACCGAAAAGTCCTGTATTGGGACCCTGACCATTATTTTTGCAGTATTATGCCTTCGGAACAATGACGACTATTAAAAACAATAACACTAAAACTCGGCCACTGCACATCCGTGCCCTTGTGCCAGGCAACGCCAGATCCAAGTCAGTGCCGGTCCGAAACCTGGATGAAGAAGCCTCAAGAAGGGCGACGCTAATGATCTCGGTTATGACACAGTGTCGTTAGAATGAAACTACTACCACTAAGTTTCATTAAAAACTCCACCAGTCCCCGGCGTGGAGAAAGGAGGAGTGCAACGCCAATCATCTTTGTTATGACACAGTGTCGTTAAACAGCGACAGACCAAACAACTACATGGTGAGGGCAACGTCAACGGTATTAACCATCTTATAACCACATTCGTAACTTAGGCAGAATAAGGCGTTATGTCACCCCTTCTGCAAGAAGATCTCTGGCGAAGAAATTGGTTTCGAATGGCCTTGATAACTGTGACTCATTTCTTGTTGGTTGTGAAAGATCTCACTCGATCACTTCATCGATGAAAAGAGCTGCGTCGAATTATTAGGGTCGTTGAGGAACAACGTGATCATTTACATTTCACAAAGTCAAACTCGTTTTAAACGGAGTCTCAGAGTTTACAAAATAGATCTCCACCCAACAACAATACAATCTGGTCTTGTCTTATCCTATTTGGCTGCGAAGGTTGATCTCAGCTTGAAACGTCCGTCTCCAGAGGTTTCTGTTCTATGTGCTATCCAGCGCGATAAGAACAAATGTCACAAGCATCACGCGCCGTTTCGATAAATTGATGTTTCTGTTCTCTTCTGTCAGGCGCGATTGGAGCGACTAATTAATATTAAAAATGTCACAAGAAATTTCATGCATCATTTCGATAAATTGATGTTTCTGTTCTCTCTTCTGTCAGGCGCGATTGGAGCGACTAATTAATATTAAAAATGTCACAAGAAATTTCATGCATCATTTCGATAAATTGATGTTTCTGTTCTCTCTTCTGTCAGGCGCGATTGGAGCGACTAATTAATATTAAAAATGTCACAAGAAATTTCATGCATCATTTCGATAAATTGATGTTTCTGTTCTCTCTTCTGTCAGGCGCGATTGGAGCGACTAATTAATATTAAAAATGTCACAAGAAATTTCATGCATCATTTCGATAAATTGATGTTTCTGTTCTCTCTTCTGTCAGGCGCGATTGGAGCGACTAATTAATATTAAAAATGTCACAAGAAATTTCATGCATCATTTCGATAAATTGATGTTTCTGTTCTCTCTTCTGTCAGGCGCGATTGGAGCGACTAATTAATATTAAAAATGTCACAAGAAATTTCATGCATCATTTCGATAAATTGATGTTTCTGTTCTCTCTTCTGTCAGGCGCGATTGGAGCGACTAATTAATATTAAAAATGTCACAAGAAATTTCATGCATCATTTCGATAAATTGATGTTTCTGTTCTCTCTTCTGTCAGGCGCGATTGGAGCGACTAATTAATATTAAAAATGTCACAAGAAATTTCATGCATCATTTCGATAAATCGACCGATATGTCACAATTATTGTGTCGTAACATTGTGAAATGAAAGGCTGCCGTTAGATACCTTTAAAACGCGTTCCTCCTACGCTATACAATGTCGCTCGATACCAACCTTTAATATTCACACAGCATTGCAATATTATAGAACAAGCGGTGGTGACGGATCTCAGTTCATTGAAAATTAATAATAATAAT
Organism: Aporrectodea caliginosa; assembly: GCA_020284085.1. Lineage (NCBI taxonomy): Eukaryota > Metazoa > Annelida > Clitellata > Crassiclitellata > Lumbricidae > Aporrectodea > Aporrectodea caliginosa. The sequence goes on along the minus strand of JACEVL010000268.1, from coordinate 224,671 downwards.
TCTATCTTTTCTTTAATCAAGCGCCTGACAAACACACTGGGCTGTACATTTACATGTTGTGACAATTAAACAATTTACAAAAACACAAATGACAGAAGACATAAATCTTAACTACTAACAGAACAGACAGCCTGCAATACACGGCGCTAATAGCAGCCTACAAAGCATGTCCGCCCTACGGGAATACTCAGCTTTACTTACATTGTTCTGTCACCAATGGATCAGTCTGTCAAATCAATAAGTTACTTGAAGATTGCCGCTCCTCGGTTCATGTATGGTTCTGTTTCAGCGGTCTGGTCGCCATAAACCCTGTTAAGTCAGAGGCAATCATGTTTGGCTCACGCCATCGACTGCTCTTTTTTTCATTCCAGCGTTGCTGCGCTGTTGTTCCCCTATTAGTAGTAAAAACGAACCTGTCAGAACACTTGGGGTGACTCTGAATAGCAATCTTTATATGTCTACATGTATTTATAGTCATATCTTTATCTCACATTCCAATCCACGTCACAAACCTTTGTGTATCTTGTTTCTCTAATATCAATGCAATACTTCACACAAAGTCTGCTCTTGCCCCAAGACATGTCATCGACCACAGCCTGCTCTCTGTGTGTCCAGGCATATCAGATCTCAACGCATACAAAATGCTTGGACGCGTGTGGTGCTGCGTGCATCTTCTCATACATACTCCTTAACACTGCTCGGTCAGCTGCATTGACTTCCAGTTGAATTCAAAAATATTTAAACTGGCTTGTTCTACCCATGTAACACCCTTACCTAACTTCAACTACTACTACTTCCTTACATTCAGTCACGCAGTCTGCGATCTTCATGTATGTGTCTTTTGGTTGATCCTTGATCTATCACTGTTATCAACTCACGTTCATTTCCATTTTGCTACCCCTAAGGAATGGAATCGACTATCAATGTGTGTCTGAAGTTCGTTCTCTTTCTCTTTAAGAGATATTTCAAAACTCACTATTTCAATCGTGTTTGTGTACTCCAAACTTCTAAAGACTAACGTGCAACTGTAAAAGCCAAACTCAGGGAATCATCTTATTCACGAGCGTTGCTAGAGTCAGAGAGGAAGTCCAGAAACCTACTTACGAATCACCAGCTAATTCGGCCGCTGCTTTAAACTAATTTGGAATAATGAAAGGAATTTTAAAGCGTAATATTTTTTTTAAACACAGACAATAAAACTGATAATCAAAGATCATTTACACACCTCAAAAACGCTGTCACTGCAAATTACATTAATTTTGTCACTGATAGTAATCGCTAGACTGTTGCGATCAAAAGAACTCTTATGGTCAAAAAAGCAAAGGAAACTGAAAACCTAAAAGAACCATAAAAGAACATAAAAGAATTTCAGTTGTCATTTGATTCCTGTGTCGGAAACTTGTCTTCAGCTCTGGATCAATCACATAAATGTATAACCTAGTCGCCGAGGACTATCCATTTTCCAATAAAAAGCTGAAAAAACTAAGTCTGAACTCGTGCAATGTCTCTTGGTTTTGCACATATACAGTAGATAGAAGGCAAACTCTATTCTTTCGCAGTTTATCTGCTCTTTCCATCCATGCATTCAGTATTCGATTCCAAACAAGGAGCTGAAGCAGGTGAAGCCATAGTTGCTTTTAAAGAAGGAGTTCACTTCCAGCGGTACATGCCGTTTAAACCAAATAAATGGGACAAAACTTTTTGAACTTTGACTGAAATTAAGCTGGTTATAAAACTGATAATTCAAAAGTCACAAGAATCTGAGAGCTTATACACCTGTATATCTTACGCACCTCTTTTAAGGGTAATATTTTCCCTTTAATGGAGAGCAGAATAGCCGTGGTGTAATATTACCTTCTATTTCTTCAACTAAATGATTTACCATTTTCAAATTACTTATCCAGTATTGGCTGCCGCTCTGCGTTGCGGAATGATCTTCCTTATAATTATTGACTTGGTGACGGATAGCGTTTGGGGGCGCCATCGGTTGATGCCTTGTGCATTAGACACCAGGAGGATCGCATTGTCTTGTCTCCTGCCTTCTTTAACGACATTGTGCGATAACATAGATCATTAGCGTCGCCCACCTCCTTTATCCAGGTTTGGGACTGGCACCATGGGCGTCGAGAGCCACGGCGGGCCCCGGGGCAGACACTTCTCAGCGTCCATCAGGGCCCCTTGATTTTTCAATTTTATCTGTAAGTCCGATGTCTGATGTAAGGATGAAAAAAACCTATCAAACTATATTAAGGAATAATTATTATTAATAATAGTAAAAGTAGATGTAAAAATCAATTTCTGGTTAAAATGTCCATCAGCCTCGCCAGATCTATCTGAGTCATCTTGTCCGGCGATTTCATTAACAGGCACGAAAATGCTTCAATACCCATTTTCAGACTTCACGTCAACATGACCTGTGACAGTTGTCGCATTATAATGTCCAATGTCAGGAGGTGCGGATATGTCACTTGCAATGTCTGCATAGACAACATCAACGACTCGCTCTGTGCCATGATCATCAACTCCACTACTACTGCTACTAATAGCGACGATATTGTCAGCTTGATTTGCTGCATCATTCGCCTTTGATGAAATTGAAAATCAAAAATTTTGAAGGAGTATCTGTCTAGCTAATCTTTCTTTCCTTTTTTTGAGCTCCAGATTTCTCATGGTAATTCATGGTCTAATTTGTCATCATCTTAAAGGAATATAACCTAATATAAAATATTGGTAATTTGGTATTATGATAGGCTAACTTATGTTCTATATATCCAGTTGCAAGTTCAAGTATTATTTATTTGGATAATAACTCAAATTTCAATTCGTAAATTTACATCCAGTAAAAGATTTTATGGCTGCCAGAAAATCAGTAATCTATTCTAGGCCGACTGCTGATTAATCCGAAATATAATACTGTCATACTGATAAACACAGTGTTTTAAAATTAAAGTTATTCAACTATAATATGACCACAACTATTGCAGTTGTGACTTGAATAACTGAAACTGTAGGATGGCCTTATAAAGGCCATCATACAGTAGCGTAGCTAGGATTTTACCATTATAGGGTGCGTAATGCGAAGTGCTAGGCCACGAATACATGATTCCATAATATATTCGTTTATTGGTATGAAACAGGTAGACACACCGCTATCTGATACATTTGGTCATAAGAAAGTTTAGAATGAGTGTAGTGTTTTTAGTCATTCAATGTCAGATTATATCACCAAGAGAGCTTCTATATAGGACTCTGGGGATAAACTGTTTATCTTTCGCTGGCAATGTGTAGCTATGTGAATTCTGGCATAATAATTATGGAATTCACTCAATTCAGTGAGTAGGCCTAAATCGAAATTTGTCTGCATTACTTAACTTTGCAGAGTAACAGCTAGAGCGAAATCATTCTGATGACCAACGTCTGTTCTCACCCCTAAATCCTCTTACTGGACAACTGAGACTGTGTTAAGTGACAGCTACTAAATCGTTTTCGTTAACATTGCCAATAGAATTATATGCAGTGCCAACTAACCTCTTCAGTCCAATTTCCACAGTCACATTTGTTACTGGCTTGCTTTTCTGGCAAAGAAATTCGATAGATCGGTTTCTCTAGTATAAAGCTTAATCACCCAGTTATTAAATTGAAGAATTTAATTAAAATCGTTTTAAAAATGTAAATGAATGGATTATAATTAGCGACTGTTTTCTGAACATGAATAGCTACATATACCGAGTAACATGAACACAGCAGCGTGTGTAGTGTGTACAACTGTACACTGTTGTACAGGCTTTTAGAGAGATACCCCAAGACTGCGAGAAACAGACAGATAGAAATACATGTATAGAGACTAGAGAGAGAGAGACAGACAGAGACAGACAGACAGAGACACAGAGACATACGAGGCAGATATTATTTCCCGCATTCCTTCGCCCTGGAGATGAGTGATAAAGCCGAGATAAATTGTTGTGCATCAGATAGAAAGTATCTTTGTGTACAACTGTGTTCGTTTCTACTGTGGGTCAAATACGATGACACATCGGGTGACCTATAAACCAAGGAACTCTGGATATTATTAAGAAGTCCTTGCCTAAACAGACACCACACATACAATGTACGTCTGTGGCCCTGTGTATCATGTATAGCCTAATGATTCACGAAGCATCCGTCATAATTATACAGACTGCATTGGGCCAAAACCCACAGCTTTCTTCAGAATGAACAAATTTTTAAACATTTCCAGGCCCCTGCCAGGGCCCCCTGCCATAGAACCGGGCCCCGGGGCAGCAACCCCCCCTGACCCCCCCTCTCATCGGCCCTGACTGGCACTGGCAGAGTATAATCATTTATTTAAGCCAAACGAAACAGTCGAAAGTAAATTAATCGTTTTTACCATTAATTCTAAAATTTGATCCAGCCTTTTTCGCTGGAAAAGACGGCATGTAGGCCTAATTGAATCAGAGGCTTAAAAATAAGTGTAGTTTTATGGCTATTTGGAAATCAAAACGCTCACGGAATCTACCACTAATGCTCAAGCATTATATCTGTTCCTTAATCGGACTTTTAATAATAAATATTCGTGCTCTGTATAATAGGAAATCAATGTTTCCAATTACAACGTGGCTCAGATTCATTTTTTGCCGGACTTGCGAAGAGAAAGACACATAGGCCTACAGCGTCATTATTTCGTAGGCATCGTAATCCTAACTTCGAAATGATTAAGCGCTATATGAAAGCTAAACGCAGGGCAACATCTTATTCACGAGCGCTGCGTTATGTTCAGGATACGACGGGGGAGGTCCAGATAGTTATAGTTAGTTTATTTTTTATCTATCGCTCTTTTCTTGGTAAACAAACGGGACTTGTTATTATAATCGCCTACTATGACACACACACGCCACCTAGCGCATTAATTTTCGACACTCCGTGACTCCCATGGTCAACAACTGAAGAAAACAACTCAGAGAACAAAATATTTCGGTCTGCTGCTACTATAGTATTTTTTGACAAATCCTATCCTGAATCCAACACTTCTCCCTGCCTACCTCGCCGTCTCAACACCAAACACCATCCACCTTAGCCGCCTGTCTGCCTTCCTGACTCTCTGGATTTTGACCCCTGCCTATCGATTTTGTTTTGATTGAACGCCTTGAATAAGCTGGTTCCCGCGACTTCGCCTTGTGGGCGCTGTAGAAGTTTCGAGTTTACGATTACGATAGGAGGATGTCAACAAAGTAAAATTGCTGCGCCATACAATAGAATACAACTGTATTTGATATTGCCCTCCTTCCAAAATTCAGAATGTTAATGATTGTGTTTCGCAGACTCAGCGTGTGAGCGTCCTCTCCCTTGCCGTGTGGTCTTTCCATCAACAGTGTGCGGGGTGCGTACTCGTTGTGAAACTGATTTCGCTAGGGGGTGCAGGTGTAACTGAAATCTCCTCTTGGTTTAATATCCAGATGGAATAATTCTATTAATTCGGGTTATAATAGTAATGATAATTGTTTTGGACACAGAATATGGAGAATCTGAATGGGGATTGACCGAAAACGAGGTATATATATTGTTTGGTTTCATCTTGAATCAAAGGTGTCGAAAAGGCATAAGTATTACTACTGGTGTTCAGTATTTAACCCCAAATCTTTTCCTTCCAACGTCAGCACAGTGAACATAACCACCGCTTTTACTCTGGCAGTGCCAGTCCCAAGCCTTGAGAAATGAGGAGGGCTACTCCAATCATCTTTGTTATGACGCCGTGACGTTAAACAGAAACTAACCTTATTTGATCGCTTAACGCAGCTAAATTAGCCTACCTATAATATTTTCCATCTTACATTGTTCTTGATCAACCTTCATAGTACTTCTTGACATATTATTTCTTTTGGAAAAGAAGACTCCAGTCGTTTAAATGGAAAATAATCTGTTTAATTCATATTATTTCAATGGAAAAGAATCTGTTTAATTCAGCTGCGCTGAGCGGTCAAACAAGACTAGTTTCTGTTTAACGCCTTATGTCATAGTAAAGATGATAAGCATCGCCCTTCTTCTTTCTTCAGGCTTGGCACCTTGGGACTGGCACTACCAGAATACAGGTTATATCGATGCTGACAGTGCTTAGCAGTTTCAGTTTAACGACACTGTGTGATAACAAAGATAATTCGACTCGCCATCCTTCATCCAGGCTTGGGACTGGCACTGACAGAGTCCTATCAGCGGCGGATAAATACCTAAAAACTAAACTTCTGTTCACAATACTTTTGAGCCACTTGCTCCTCCTCTTTTACAACTCTCAATTTATTCCCAGATCATTATATAAAAATATATATATATATATATATATATATATATATATATATATATATATATATATATATATATATATATATATATATAGGTGTCCTGTAAAAGCCCTATAACACGTTAAATGGATTAAAAAAGTCCATGCATTAAGGGTGTCAGTCCCTGTGGTAAAAATAATAAAACCAGCAAAAATCTTGCAGAATAGAAAGTATTAATCCGTGAAGACCTATGCATAGCTTTAGGGTTTCATAGCGCCTTCATTGGACACCTCAATAGTGAACGGAGACTTTCTAGCTTAAAAATTTTAACCTAAATCGCACTGATGTAAAAGCGGTAAATAAATAGGCTTCATTGAACACCTTTAAAACGTTTCTCACATTTGAATATATATTAGAGTTACGTCAAGTAGGCAGATCCTTTAGTTCCATTACAAAAATGGTCGAGTTACCTTGACTATTCAAATACAATAGAAATGACTGCGACCTGTGAAGTTCGCTAATGTGATGTGTCGCAAAATACTAAAACTAAACAAACCTAAACAATAAGTACTGTGCAAAACTCGTTTTCTATTGAAGTCAACTGCTTTGCTGCCATCTAAATCACCTTGCAATTTATTGTAGTTAGTAACTTCTGTTGCTCCGGTGTCTAATGCGCAAGGCATCCACCGATGGCGCACCAAATTGAAGCTGTAATCAGGTCAATATTCCGAAGATCAGGACGTAAGACAGAGAGGCAGCCTACTGTAAATATTCACTTTGAAAGAGGTTATTTTACGTTAAGAACTAAATAACACAAGCGACTGAGCAAAGCGTACAGAGACCGGGAGAAAGTGTTCCAAACAGTAGGTCCAGCAATCGAAAAAAGCTCGTTCACCAAGAACAGTTCATGACTTAAGTAAGACCAGACAAAGATAATCATGTGAGACAATGAAAAACTCCTCTGACTCGACGCAGCGCTCGTGAATAAGCTGGTGCCCTCCGCTTAGTTTTCGAGTAGCTCTTTAGAAAATTGAAGTTTACGAAAGAAGTTCAATTAAGTAGGTTGGAACCAAGGAATCTATATTCAGAGTAAAATATTTGTTATATTATGCGTTTCACACTTATCCGCAGATGTCGCCCCACTTCAATTTTTTTATATTAGAAATGGTGTTTAATGCACACAGGAAATTTCTACTTCGCAAGCATATTAACTATTCGCCGATTTGCATTCATGACTATAATAACTGAATGCGTTTGTTATATTAACAATGTGCGATATTTTCCTGACCACCAATTACTGCCCAAAACTAGTCACACGACGTTGTAAGAGGAGTTTTCATTTCTGTGTATAACATGCCTTAGGGTTAGATCTGTAATACCTATTACCGGATGTTTCCGGTCTGGCTCTGTAGTCGTTAACGAAAAACTCCGGAAAACACGGGATTCCTTTGTTGCCATGTAACATACATCGTTTTCAACCGTCGCTTTATTATAGGAACAAAAGCTAACGATTTAAAGGTGTCTAAATTCAGTTAGTTGAATCGTTCGATTCAACCTTCAGAGATGGCATTATATCTCGAAAAATTAAATTTTTAGGGCTGCATCGAGCATAACTGGCACTAATAGTACACGAGAGGGGTCAGTGAGGTAGGATTTAAACCAAAGAAGGGGAATACCAGAGAGGCCATAGGATAATTGCAATCGGCGATGCAGGATCTCATGGGTTACCATATCAAAAGCAGAAGAGTCGTCGAGAAGGGCCAGGATTGAGATGAGATTGGTCACTATCTAAGCTTACATATAATATCCAGCAGTATGGATAAATAACAGTTTCTGTGGTTTCTGTACACCAATGCTCGAATAGCAATTGGTTAATAAAGAATAAACTTACTTCCTTACTTAATAAATATTCATCTAAGTTTTTTTCTGGTTTGCATTTGGTGAAGTTTACCAACCTTTCTATTCATACTACACTGCGTGGAGAGAGCAGCGGTGTTGGACGCTCGTACAGGAGCAGCAGAGCTCCCGTAACTATAGAGGGTTAGACCATCAATACAGCGCCGGACCAAACAGAAATTCGGAAAACAATGCTCTCTGGATATTGGATAAGGGAGCCAGTGGAATCCATTCCGCATGTATTCGGAGACTATAAATTTCGTTTAATCACGACTTTGTGCATACAATACCCAATTAACTATGAGAAAGAAATATTAGACGTAGTTAAACAACGTTTGCTCATTTAAAATATCAACTACCTTTATATCGCTTTACCTTTATTTATATAGAATTGAAATTTATCAGCGCAGCATAATGTAAAAATCCAATTAGTAGGCAGTGAGAAAGAAATATAGAGCTACAAAATTGTTCTTTAATGGATGCTTATTCCATTTGATGAAAAGGAATAAGCAATTCAACTGTTTCGTTTGGATGTCATAATTATAGTCGGCATTATATTTAGTTTTCAAGGATTTAAACCTGGAGCAAAGCTTTATAATAATAATGGTTTGTTATTACTGTTTGGTGACACTGTCATATTATACAAAGATGACTAGCGTCACCCTCATCCTTTCCCAAGGTTGTTGACTGGCACTGCAAGAATACGAGCAGTGTGGCGTAGTTTAAAATATTTTTTTATATTATATGTATAGATTTTAATTTTTACAGATTTTATTATGTATAAATATTTATTTATAGTATACATACTGTGTTTATATTTACAAGATATTCCATCTCTGTCTCCACATACGTAGTTACTTTAATATTTTAACCATAATATAGACGATGATCGTATTCGTAATCTTAAGCTCCAAAATTCTAAAGCGCCTCTCGAAAGTCAAGCGCAGGGCACCAGCTTATTCAAGAGCGTTGCATCCAATCAGAGGGATTGTCCACAAGAGGAGTCTGAAGGAGGTAGAGTCTGGTTGTCACAGGACAAGAGGGGCAGAGCAGCTGTTAAGGCGAATGTCGTTTGGGTCGACAACTGAATGAGAGGTTATCAAGGCTGAACCAGCATCGGCTCAAATAGTTTCGTAGTGTTTCAGAGAATTTATAAAGCGCCTCTTGCAGTACGAGCTAATCAGAAGCGCTCTCAGCCCGACAGCACTCAAACTACATCTTAGCTACAAGTGACAACTGGTTCCTACTAGCACTGAAAAATAGAGCAATTTTTTCAGATGACTGCTTAAAATGCTACCATTACAGTGTGGAAATTCCAAACAGTTTTAAGTGGGGAGGGGGCGCATCCCCTCCCCAAATCCCCTTTGCTCGGCGCTGTGCGCCTTGGCGATCGTCCTTCGTACGCTCGTTCTTCGTACCCCCACATACCTTTGACCCCGGACCCCGGTCTACTCGTGATCTCCTGCTTATTGTGCGCACACAATTAAAATCCTAGCGGCGCCGCTGATGGATACGATAGCGATTGGTGTTATTTCCACATTTTAACGACATCCTGTGGTTGACTGGGCAGTTGACGTCGAACTTAGCTCATCCGTTACCTAGATTAGACTCAGGTCCGTTGGTTAGTTGCTATTTAACGACACTGTGTTATAACAAACATTATTAGCGTCGACCTCCTCCTTCATACAGACTTGGGACTGGCACTGCCAGAGTACGAATAGTGACGGTGTTTACACGTATTAGCGATTGGTAGTTGTCGTTTCATATTTGATGGCATCTTATGGCTGCCATGGCCTTTGACCTCCACCGTATACTATGCCTGTGAAAAGATTAACGAGTGAACAAAATGAGGATATTATTGTGTTCTTTAAAGTTTAATTGATGGTGTCGAAGCAGAGGTATTAACACTATCGATGTCCCAGGGTTTTGGTGCCATAAGATACTTTAAGTTATGGATTCCATCTATTAACAGGTTTGATTTTCGAAGACTTTAATGAACGAGCGAAAACAAAAGCTATTGTAAAGTGAAATACTGATTCCCACTACACACCTTTAAAACAATATAATAATTAGTGGTTATATATAATTCAACAACATAAAATAACATAATTGTTTAATTTGCATGAAATCTTTGTGTCAGAATATAGAAATCATAGACAGAATAAGATGAACTACCTTATGTTACAAAATATTGAATATTAGTGAAATTGCAACCCGCGGACAGCGAAATTTTCCCGCAACTAAAGTTTGAAACTAGCCCAATTGGGCGGGAAACCGCGGAACTGGCAACACTGGGCTAGACTCTATTTAGCCATCATAATGTCACCTACATGTAATTTTGGATACTAGTAATAATTCTTCTGCGCTAGTAGTTCTTCGTAAACACCTTTAATTACGTTCACTGAATTATATAAATTCGGAAATTTCGTTTGACCTGAAGTTTTCTTCGGTTATAGAATGATGATCCTAGACTTCACCTCCTCAAAGTTAAGCTGACGAATCACAACAGAAACTGTTCAATGAAATGTAGAGTTGGCCACAATCAGAATAGAAAATTAATGATAGCGCATGATAACACACTGGCATAGAGAGCGAGAGGTACCGAGATCGAGTTCCGTAGGCGGACATGCTTTGTAGGCTGCTATTAGCGCCGTGTATTGCAGGCTGTCTGCTGTGTTAGTAGTTAAGATTTATGTCTTCTGTCATTTGTGTTCTTGTGAATTGTTTCAATTACATAACTGTACACTGTAACCAGTTGCGGTTTGCCAACCGGATTGTTTCAATAAAGAATATTATTATTATTATTATTATTATTATTATTATTATTATTTTATTATTATTATTATTATTATTATTATTATTATTATTATTATTATTATTATTTTTCAACTTCTTAGTACAGTTGTAGTGGGATACAAATGACTGCATAATGAACCATGTAACTAAAAAACGACTTCTCATATTTCACTTGCATGGTGACTTGAGTTCCAAATTCAGATTTAAGAGATTAAACTTGAGTATGTTAAGTCGTGTACACTTGTTAAAATGCCTTTGTACTGTAATCATTTCAGAGACTTCCTGCTACAATCAGCAACTTGAAGAAACTTCGTGTTCTTGACGTGGAGGAGAACAAGCTGGACACATAGACGTAGGCTCTGTGTGGGCAGCCGGGTAGGTTACCTTGGAGGGGTGCTAAAATAAGTCCTCCGAGTGAGTGAATGAATGAATGAAATACATGTCAAGTGCAGCAGGACAATTGACGAAAGTTTACAAGCTCATAGCCATCGCGTTTTATAATGCTTCAAGAGTCTGCCAGAGGCTCAGCTACCTGTCAAAGGCTAGCCTGTAACAATACCTTGTTTGTCAAGGTTTTATGGGCTAAAGACAAACTTTTCTGCTTGCTTAAGCCAGTGCAGAGGACCATGCTATATAGGACTATTGAACTACAGGTACAACTTTTCGTCTGTCTAATCTCTATTCTACATTATACTAAGCTCTAGCCTATGGCTTATACATGCATGCAACACATGAGTACATACAAACGAACAATATACACTCTGTGTGTATGTATGTACAAGTATACACAATGCAATCATTCATACATTCATACATACTCAGAATATCCTAAGATTGGCTCTGGTAATTATCGATTGAGCTTGTCTGTATTAGATTAGGGTTAACAAAATTTACAGCGACTGCTATCACAGAAATACAACATTCAGCCTGTTCATTAATGAAACTTTACACTCATTCCCATTTCTTAAGTCCGAAAATAAAATGATATTCAGACATCTACCATGCGTTCAATTCATTCAGTTTTCTGGGGGATGTACGTCAAAAGGGGCAATTAGTAGCTCTCCTGTAACTTGGGTCAAAGAATATAATCCACATTGAAGCATGATACGAAATACAATTATTACACGCACGGTAGACCAATCGCTTCAAGGAACCAACAGTTAGCTGGCCACAGCCGACGACTGACTGCACACTCAAAAATAGTTTTGAATTATGTATCTCTACTTCAGTTATACTATAATTGGAGATAAAGGTAAATAATTATATTAATCGGATGTCCACTGGTAGGTCCTGAATTAATTAGATTTTAAACATAATAAGTATGCAGCCTATAATAGACAAGTTTTAAGCATGCTAGAAAAACGTCGAAAATATGGCGACACATTCCTCAGACTGCGTGGCAAAATCATCAATTGAGCACGAATTCTATCATTGGCGGATTATATATAGTAGCATTTTTGCGTAACTTGTTTGTCTGTCACTCGGCAGACCATGACACGATGGTGGTCTGCGAGAAACCATTGGCCGGTCGATTCATCGTAACAGGTTCTCCATGGTAACTCCATTTCATGCTCCGCAGAAATTCCTAATATTTGTGGTTTATCCAGATTGGAACTCAACAACACTGCTTGCTTGTTTAAATCATCAAATACCAATATCGATCCCTCTGTATCGACGGACAGATATAAAATGCTCCTCGGATCATCAATCACATCCCCAAATGACGCCAAGATTTCAACCTCATCGATTCTTTGCAGAGCGGGCGTAGTTGCTTTGGTTGAAAGCAGGTAGACTTTGCCTAGAGCAAATTCGCAGTCGCTATAAGAGACGACGAACAGACCATTATTTAGCTTAATAGCGTGCCAGGCTTTAATAATGTTAGTACTATGACAAAGGTTAATTATACGGATGAGTTTCCCATCTGCTGTGTATTCATGCAACTTATCTTCAGACCCTATACTTAAGATCACATTAGTATCACTTGCAATCGATATGCGACCTCCACCGCAGTGTAATTTCCAAATCTTGATCAGGTTTCCGTTAGTTTGATGAATTCTTAGTATAGCATGAAGTCCCTGATAATTCCAGTCAAAGGCGTAGAGACAGTTGTTAACAGAGCAGGATACAATGTGTTCTGGATCTGTCATTCCATCCACTTCCATTCGGCGCTTGAAATGGAATGCTGTTGAGTCGTAGACTTCAATATCAGGACATGGGTGACGTGAGATGAACACTTCCTGGCCCAGAACAGCAAGTCCATTGATATCTGTAAATCACAACAGAAGAGCATTAGAAGTCAATGACGATTCTGAATCATCTGAATTATTCCTAGATGTAGAAAAAGAAGAAAGATCTTCTTTCCCAGGTAATATACTGTTGACGACTTTATAGGCTGATAAGCGAGTAGGCCTATGCAGTGTTGTGCACGAGACCAAAATTACAAGACCAAGACCGAGACCAAGACCGCGTGGTTCAAGACCAAGACCGAGACCAAGACCGCGTGATCCAAGACCGAGACCAAGACCGCGTGATCCAAGACCGAGACCAAGACCGCATTGTCCAGGACCAAGACCTAAGCCTTAAGACCATTAATGCAATTCTCATTGTAGTGTTACATTTTCCCATAGTTCAAATCATATGCTTATGATATTTATAATTATAGTTTTGTCCCCAAGTCTGCGAGGTCGCATGAAGAGCACACTACAGCTAGACACGCTTTCGACAGGCGCAGCTGTTGCGGAATAAAAAAATTGCCAGTAGAGAAAACTTCACCAACACATCCCTGATTTCCAATGCTTGCCAGACTACTGATTTTGCCTTGAGAAACTACATCATTGTAAGCCTAACTAGTCACTAAAGCACCAGAAGTCAGAGTTAACTGTGTCTCAATGTTGTCTTGTCGCTTCTGATAAGAAGCGAACAACGAGGTCCTCTCTCGCTTAGTCATTGGCGGATCGTCACATGAATTCGAAGCTATCTCAGAAATCCTTGAATAACCGGTATTATCGACAACATTTAACAAATACTCCACTCTCATTCCCACCAAAGGCCAAACCAATGCGCAAGGCCAAGACCAAATGCGAATGACCGAGACCAGACGCCCAAGACCAAGACCACACCTTTAAGACCAAGACCAAGACCTCACCTTTCAAGACCAAGACCGGTACATTCAAGACCGAGACCAAGACCAAGAACGAATTTTTTCGGTCTCGAGACCAAGACCGCGGTCTCGAAACCACTTCACTGCGAGTATGTTACCTTCACCTTTTGAGTGAACGGTGTGCAGTTTCCTGCGGACATGATTGGTATGGCGCCGTTGTTTAAGCTGGCTTCTTTGCAACTGATTTTTTCTCTGTTTACAATCTTTATCGCGGTCTGTCTTGCTTTATGGCTGTCTCTGAACATATTACACAATGACCTTTTGGAGCTATGGTTATAATTATATGCGAATAACACGTTATGACATCGGTCCAAGGAATAGGTCCTTCCAGTCAGTGAGAATAGTCGTGTGTTACGAACAATTTAGTCGGCTTTAGTCGTGAATATCCGTGGGTAAAACCATGGAATAATTAGTCAACTATAAACATTGGCTTAGCAACATACGGGTGCTCAAGAGTCGCACGCTGTCGATTTTCGCTCTTGTTAAAGCTTCTGAGTTTAGATTTTACGAACTGATGCATCACGTACGTTGACGAGGGTGTCTACAACGTGCTATATAATTATAAAGGCCCAGGTATAGACTAAAACTATTTTGTTAATGATGCAGTTACTGAATGCGGATGCCACAAAGTAGGCCTAGTCATATATTTAGAATTATTAGACTAAATGACCCGCATGTTCTTTTCCCAAAGTGAATGTTCTTCTGTTGGTGAATTCGAATTCCAGCTACAAGTTGTCAAATAGGCCTAGGCCTACATTTATGACACAAGCGACGACAACAACATTTCTCCGATTTTCGATTTTAATATTTAAACCAACATTTCACCTGCATCTTAGCAAGGGAACAAACTATTTTTGATTCAAGCAATGTAACCAACGAAATAAATTACATAAGAGAGTACAATTTGATGTTGGTGTTGTTTTAATTTAAACTAGGCCTATTTATTTAAACGAGTTGCACACAAACAAAGCCGAATATGCACACATTCTTGCCTGCATGATCAACTCTTCTTCTTTCAGAGTTTCGTGAATAATGATAATTCTGAGGAACATGCAGTGATGTGACTGCAATGAAAACCACAGAAGAACATGGCATTCTATTGAAGAAGTAGTTTGAGATCATAAAAATAATATTAGAGCAAGTCACAATATTATTAGTAAAAACATCACAACTGCTTCCTATTAGGCTACTCGATAAGGTCTACAAGAGCAAGATGTTCGATTTAAAGAAAGACTTCCACACAGAGGCCAATATCACCTTATATTTTTATGAATAGGCCCTATAGATACGTTTTAAAACAAAGACAACTGGAAACATGTGGGCGCGTGTATGACCTTGTTATATTCCATACAAATTACAATATACTTTGCCAGTTTTCTAAATAAGCAACTCACGCAACAGAGGCAGCATTAGCAGAAGTAACCATATCAACAGAATGGAGCGTGAAAACAGAACACCGTTACAAATTAAACTGTAGCATGGCTAATGACACAGATTTCTGCAACAGCGTCAATTTCCATTTCATGAGTTAAAATATCTGCATCTTTGATCAGATTAATCGTAATCGTAAATTCGAAACTTC
This sequence comes from Aporrectodea caliginosa, assembly GCA_020284085.1. Taxonomy (NCBI): domain Eukaryota; kingdom Metazoa; phylum Annelida; class Clitellata; order Crassiclitellata; family Lumbricidae; genus Aporrectodea; species Aporrectodea caliginosa. The sequence continues at coordinate 208,965 of JACEVL010000268.1, read as the reverse complement.
TACAGCACCCACAAAAGCGAAGTCGCGGGAACCAGCTTATTCACAGGCGCTCAATCAAAACAAAATTGATAGGCAGGGCCGCAGAGGGTCAAAATTAGATTAGTTAAACTCTAACGACATTCGCAAGTTCTACACATAAGATGCTCACTTATAAATTTAAAATATGTGAAAACATATCTGACGACTGTTTTAGTATAAATGCTGCCAGCTTTCTCTCGAATTTTAAATCCTACGGTTAGATTCTTTGTTATAATTTTTTTTTGAACCATTTGCTACTGAGGAGTAGGCTATATATAATAGGCTATTGACAATGTTGGCTAGTAGTAGGCCCTAAGTTTTAAGTAGTAAGCTAGTAGCAAGTAGTGCTTTTAAAAATTAATCAGTTGCAGTAACTAGCTACTTGCTGGACTGCAAAAAGTTACTAGGTTAGGGGTCGTCCATTAATTATGTCAAAAACTTTTAGGCAGTTTTTGACCCCCTCCCCACTTGTCAACATCTGTCAAACATTGACGGACCCCCTAAAAAATTATGTCAACAATCCCAGAAACCTCCCCCCCCCCTACAAAAAAGAAACACAATGGCTCAATACATGTAGAATCATTTTTTTAGTTTTTTAACACTAAAAAATGCAATATTGATTTTCAAAATATATGAGTTTAGTTTATTACCAGCTTTTTAATAGTATTAAACATTAATCACTTTATACATTTTTAGCATTAGGCTACTTAATGTTTTCGTTACCATTTTGTAGGGTCTGTGTTGATTCATTGGAAAAAATTTGTTGACGTCAAATTGTACCGAACCCCCCTCCCCTTGTCAACAACTGTCAAACTTTTCCAAACCCCTCCCCCTTATTTTGTTGACATAATTAATGGACGACCCCGTACTGTAACTAGTTTCTTTTATAAAGAAGTAACTAGTTAATAATTACAGTTACTTGTTCAAAGTAACTATAGTTACTTATAGTTACCACACACAAGTGAATGCTCATGCTCTACTGAAATGCCAGATTAGATTTGCTGAGGCTCTACAGCATGCCCCATGTTCGCAAAAGAATGCTACGCCAGGATCGCAAAATAGTACACGATAGCTATAGCGCAATTATTTTTCGTCTACACGATGCATGGGGTGCAAACTTAAGTTTCAAGTAATGCAAAGTAACTATTTTCTTTAGTTACCGTTACCTCGCAAAAATATTCAGTTACTGCAACTAATTACCTTTTGAAAAGTAATTTGTTATGTATGTGTGTATGAGCACTTGTTATAGCGCCCCTTCAAGACTTTTACTCAGAGGCGCTCCCGACTACAAGAGTAGCCTACATCGCGGAAACTGAATCGGACTTTCACGCCGAAGCGCCATGAGCAATTGCGAGTGAAGAACTAGCCCAGAGTCCCTACGCGGCGGCTTGAGGTGGATTCCGGCTGCAAGGCTCCGAACGTAGGCCTACACCACCGCGCATTAGTTACCAAATATAGAAATTAGCTACAATAAGCGTTACAAGTAACGAGTAACGCACAAGCAAGTAATGTAATGTAAACCCAAGTAAGAGGTCGTCCATTAATAATTATTATGTCAACAAAATATGGGGGAGGGGTTTGGAAAAGTTTGACAGTTGTTGACAATGGGGTAGGGGTTCGGTAAAAGTTGACGTCAACAAATTTTTTCCGTTGAATCAACAAAGACCCTTCAAAATGGTAGCGAAAACATTAAGTAGGCTAATGCTAAAAATGTATAAAGTGCTTAATGTTTAATACTACTAAAAAGCTGGTAATAGACTAAAGTCATATATTTTGAAATTCGAGATTGCATTTCTTAGTGTAAAACAATTTGAAAAAATGATTCTACATGTATTGAGCCATTGTATTTTTTTGTAGGGGGGGTTCTGGGATTGTTGACATAATTTTTTAGGGGGGTCCGTCTATGTTTGACAGTTGTTGACAAGGGGGGCGGAGGGGTCAAAAACTGCCTAAAATTTGTTGACATAATTAATGGACGACCCCTAATGTAATGTAATCGTAGACATAAATCTCTTTAAATTTATCAACGAGGAGACCGCATGCGGTGTATTTCGTCGGTGGCAGTCCATGGTCGTGTGGTGGCACAGGATATGGAGGATATGGAAGCTTAGAGTTCGGGTTTATTTCGTGAGTGAAAAGCTGCACGAGAGAGTAAAAGCGCAGAGGAGGCGAGATTGACTGGCGAGAGAGGAAGATTGCGGGGTTGCTTATGGATATCGTTCAAAGGAGCTGGTGCAGCGTTGATTAAGAATCCATTGCAGGATTATAAAGAGAAAGAGGCGGGAAAGGTGTGATGTTTATGTAGACATCAAATAGATGAGAATAGTGTGCAAAGAATAAAGCGGTTTCTCTTTGCAATTTATTTTAAATTTTCCAAGGATGCGGCTTGAAGGCTATCATGAACTGCAGACAGATATTTTATGCAGTATGATGTTCATTACAAAACTCGGATATTAAATTTCAAGTAGGCCTAAAATAAGAAATATAAAAATACTTGAAACTCACTTTTGTCCTTCGTGAAATCACCCTCGAAGATAATGATGCTAGTTGGGACAAGAAGTTTCGAGGCAGATGACATACCGTCATTGGAAAACTGCTTGAAGAACGTGGTTAGCTTTTCAAGCAGTATGCCCGACTTATAGATTCTTCGTAACTCCTTTTGTCCATCTTTTGACTGACACCAAAACCAGATAACAATTCCACCGGCCTCTTGACGACAATAAGGAACGATGCAAATGTCACGATTTGACAAATCTGATATCGCATGTTCAGCGCTATAAAAAAACCATAACATTGACGCCTGGTTCAGTTTTTCGATGACCTTGGCTTCCTTTTCTTTCAACTCCTCCACGTTCTTGCTAGACGATTTTGTGAATAGCCCTTCCTTCACCAGCTTTGACAATATCATAGACTTAATAAGAACTGAAAGTAAATCAAAAATACAAATTAGGCAGTTGCAATTAACCATGAAATCTACAAAACCACGACTTGCTTACTAGTTTCAATTAGCAATAGACAGTTAAATACAGAACACCAATATTATTGTGATTTAGCTAACAAAATGTTAGCTGTAAGAGAAAGAGGTTGCCGTAATACACGGTGATTCAATAAAAAGTAAGCCAAACTTTGTATTTCATATAAGTACTTCTAACATGAAAACAGTATTAAATTTTTGTGTGAAGAAACTCTCAGTAGTATGGTTTAATCATTTAATTAAAGAAGATGTTCAAAATGTCCTCCTTCTGCTTGCACGTAAGGCTGGAGGCGCTGGCCCCATTGGGCAACGTTTTCTTCAGTGCGCGATGACCTTTGTCTGCCACTACCAATGACGCGGTCGACTGACCCTGTTCCGCTAATTTTTCGAAGCAATTTATCTAATCCGCTTCTGGTCCAGTGTTTTTAGAGACTCTTGTAGAAATTGACGTCTGCTGTAATTCTTGGATTCCCTCAAACCTTTTATCATGTGTAAATCTTCCTTAGTAAAAGGCTTTTTTCGGAAATTGCTAGTTTCTTGTTCATGTTTTTAATTGTAGGCCTATTATCGTCTGCTTTTTTGAGTAGGAAATAAAAACCGGAAGTCATTGAAATGAAAAAGTAAGTATGTGCATGTTTTTATTTTTAAAATATTATTAATAAAATATAGTTCAAGCTTTAATATTTGTTTATAACGTTTGGCTTACTTTTTATTGAATCACCGTGTATATGAATAACTTTTGGTTAGCTAATCACAATTGGTTTTCTGTATTTAACTGTCTATTGCTAATAATTGAACAATTTAATTATCAGAGGTTGTAATAATAAAACGAGAGAAACGTAAACAGAAAGTTTCTGCTTAGTAGGTCTTCGTTTGTCCCTAACATTGTTCATATTCTTTACGTGATTGTTTATTTTGTTCGAGAATATACGATAAAATAAGATCTCACCGTACTAATTTTAATAAATTCTGGAAGTTTCATAAGCTATAATTATTACCTCCACCTTTTTGCAAAAGCTCAATAAAGAAAGTCTGTTCAGTTTGGCGAAAGCACTCGAGAACTTTGTAGCCTTTGTGTTGATTGAACGGAATCGTTCTCATCCAGTATAGAAGAGCATCGTTTCTGTAGAAGTTGCCAGGCTGATTGCACAGATGACCTCGATGTTCATCCGTGATGCAATTTTTCTCACGCAGAAGATTAATTAAACGGGTTGAATTTATGTTCTCCACCAAGAACTGATGATTGTTTATAATTGTATAGCTTTCTGTAAGATACAAGAGAAAGAAAATAAATTGGAATTATACAAAGGAAACTCATCTGATCTACTGAAACAAGTAAAGGTTATACCATACGCCGCAAAGAGCGTGGCATTATCTGGTATATGGTATGAACAACACCATTGCATGGAATATTTATAGCTGAGAAATTAGTATTGTGAGGAAAAAATGGATAATGGGTAAGTCTCGTGTGATGCGTTCAGGTGACATTTTGACTCCAGTTTGACGTTAGCATTTCCAACAATCACACAATTCAGGCAAGACTAAATTAGAGTGCTTCTAGTTTACACATAAAGTGAACAAAGAATCCGACCTTGAGTAAGGAAGGTAATATCTGTGACTTCTAATTGCTTTCTGTGTAATACATGAGAAGGAAACAAGATGAATGGTTCAGCCTTGCCAGTGAGATTAATCTTATTAGGAATAAATAGGTGAGGTTGTGTCTCGTATACTATGCTTAGTACAGCAATCATTTTGAACCTATTTTAGCGCCAGCGTTCCATACTCTGGAACAATTTAATCAAGATTGAATTACAGAGAGTAGAGTCTACACACAAATTAAAGAGTGAATCCTACCACGGCTGACGAAGGTGATTTTTCTGCCTTTAGGCTTGTGATTGAGCTGTTCTAGCTGTTCTGTTGCATTACATTTCTCCTCTAAACCTTCTTTCTTCTCTCGTGGTTGCGTTAGGAGATCCTGGCTTTTTTTCTGTGTGTGAAGTACCTGTACTTCAATCTCTTTCCTGATCTCGCTATCCTTACTTAATACCTCGCATGCTTTCTTTAACCTTTCTATTTCGGTTCTCAATATAATCATCTCATTGCTGTACTCCAAATTTTCTTTAGGCTTCGGAAGTTCTAAATCGGTTGATGCTAGACGACTATTAATACGCTCATGAACTTGTTGTAGGTAGCATAGTTTATCGCATTCTGCTTTTTTCAATCTGTCTTCTATTTCCACGATGATAGCATTCTTCCGGAGTATATCCTCCGCGAATCGCTTGCACGTCGATTTTTCGTTGTGAATATCGGTTTTCAATTTATCTATCTGCTCTTCTAATTGCATCCGTTTTTCACTGCTTTGGAGTCTTTCTCTAGCCATTTCTTTTTGCATGGATTGCAATTGCATTCGGAAAGCCTCATTTAACGATGCAACAGCCGAGTATTGTCTGGCGCTTATCCGCAACTGTTCCAGCTCCATGTTTGTCTCGACATTTCTTGCGACAAGTTTTTTCCATTCTTGACAGAGAATCATTGACAATTATTATTGTTAGTTATAACAAAAGTGCTCATGCACTCAAAGGTTGGTTGTTTTCATTAACTGTCTTTGTTATTTAAACACACACAATAAGTCAAAAATACCTTACACGGTAAAAATAGAACTACAATAAACACAAATTTAAAACAATTTGACAAACTGACTACAATGTTGGGCTTCATTTTAGCATATTCCGCGTACAGGTAGGGGCACGAAAGTCCATTGGTTACAGTAGGCCTACTGTTATCGACCTCTATCGCGCAGAGTGCGGCTTCATCCTCCACTCAGGCGGTTACTGTGCAGGGAAGTCGAGCAAGTTCTTGTACTCACAATTGCTCACTGCAACGACGTACCTTTGTCATACAAATCTTCGTCTATATATATATATATATATATATATATATATATATATATATATATATATATAGTTGTGTTTATTAATGCATTGAAGGTTAAGTTATTATTGTACAATTGGAGTAAATCGTTATTACCTTGAAGTAAAGTACGAAAACACATCTTCAAACTATCTTCTGGTTTGTCAAAATAAATCAGGGAAACATATGCGACTTTAATTGCGATATCTGTCCGCAGACGAGATTCAAGTCCTTCCAGCTTTGCTTGAAATTTGACCCATTTGTTCTAAAAATATCAGAAAGATTTCAGATAGTTTGCACACGGAAACTGTAGGCTGTAATTATTGCAAAATATTTATTCAACATTTCACTTGCTATCTGCTGGCATGTTGATATTATATGCAGTTGGACTGATAGAAACTAGGAAATAAAGGTAGGCCTACAATTACAAATCACCAGGTACGGAATTTAACTGATTTATTGTAAAGAGAGCGATTTTGCTTAACTAAAAAGACATTGATATCAAAGTGGTTTATACATATACATACCCTTTGAAAATTAATTGTTTTTCCAGTAGTTTTCGCAACAGTGTGCATCGACTTTATATAATGTTTGGCTGAGGTCGACTGAGTGCCTGGCTTTGGTGATGGAGCGGTTTTCGACGAAGGACGTGATGGAAAAGGTTTCTGCCCAGATTTAGGAACCGTTTTCGGCGGCGGAAGTGGCTTTGAGAAATTACGAACTGGATCAGGTTTTCCTCTAGAATTATTGATTTCTTTTGGTAGCAGCTTGTGGCATAAACGTTTTGGTGATTGAACTGCAGATTGGACTGTTGCGAGGTCAGCAGGTGAACCTGTGAACTCAATCAATTGCAAAATGATTCAAATAGGTATGCGATGGAATTAAAACAATGCTTTCGATGAGCAATGCATTATTTCACCATCGGTTGTATTCACATAAATGTGTTTTGAAGCAACAAAAACAACGAAAAAAGAACAAAACCTGTGAACAAAGATGCAATGCCTTGTTGAACATTGGCCTAACACTTTTAGAGACTCTGGAATATCTGTTTTTTCAAGGACAAATCTAAATGGAATCTTCGCCTTCATTGACGACTTATTCAGGAACAGGCTCTCATGCAATTATTGGCGACACGATCTCAATCTCCCTTCTGTAGATTTCGCGATCGTCGTCTTGTAGCCTACTGCGAGGTCATTGGCCTACTCAACTGATCAGTATTTCCTATAGTTCATTTCTTGCTCTAAAAGTTATTGTAGAACTGTGTTTAGATTTAAAGCATTCTCAAAGTTCTATAGTCATTGCGAAACAACTTTCTAACTAAGCGGTAACATAAAGCACAATTTGGCGACAGAAGAAAGGGCGTGACGGCAAATATCTAAACTTATTATTTTGATATCCGATTAATTATCTTAGTCTGCATGGTAATAACTAAATCAAGAACTGTTCTTGGTGAAAGAGCGTTTTGGTTGCTGGACCTACTTTTTAAAAACTCTCTTTGTCTGTCCCCTCTGCTCAGTCGTTCATAACATTTTGTTCTTAGCTAAACACTGCCTTCTTTCACATTGCTTTTCCACCATAGATGGACTGATGGACTTATCCGCTGGATATTGACCTGATTAGGCTACGGCTTCACTGTTGTGTGTAATCGGTTGGCGCCCTGAGCATTAAACACCCGCGGAGTAGAAGTTATTAATTATTATTATTGTTATAAATATCTGCAATAGAGACACATTTGAAGAAAATAGATATAATGCACTCTAACTGCAGAGTAAAACATTCTACTGCCATACCTTCTGGTTTTCTGAGTTTCTTCGCTATATGGCCTTGACCAGAGACTTCCAGCGTTTCTAAAAATTTATGAAAGTCTTGTAGAGATTTCTTGCTGAGCAGTCCAAGCAGTAGCTCGTTCTTTTGGAAGGTGTTGTTCATACATAGAACACTTTCCTTCTCGCGAACCGTCAACACATTTTTTTTATAGAGCAGAGCAATCAATCCATTTTCTGTGTCCAATTTTTCCGATAACCACACGAAATTCCGACAAATCAAGTCTTTATGGTCCGAAGCATCTTCTCCTTTTCCTTTATCAAATGCTGAAATAAATTTAATATAAGCTTATTCTGAAATAAGACAAATAGAATAACAACGAGCAAGAATTTCACTATAATAAAGTTTGAAAAAGGTCTAATTAACACAAATTATTACAACAATGTTACACTCTTTGTTATAAAACTATTATTTGCATGCTTTTCGAAACAAAAGTATAATTTATTAAAATATTCGTTCATAGAAAGTAACACACGTATGTTAATACCATACCTAACAAGTATGAAAAGACGTTTAACGTGTAAAGTTCAATTTAATGTGCATGGAGGCGCTGCTTGACAATGTGTAGGGTTAAAGTAGCTAATACGTCATACTTACTCTCATTACCACACACTAGCATCTGATATAGATGGAGTTGATTCGTATGTTTAGTGAGTGATAGGAAACACTCATAGACATCTCTTGGTTTAACGGCAATGATGCTTAGCAGTTCCTCATTGGCTCGGATTGGAGTTGTTTGCAAATGCCGGATCTGCTCAAACTCCTTCAAAGTCAATTTCTCTTTCTCAAACATCGTTGCTATTATGTCTCCCAGACAAGACAGATTGCTAACCAGTTGGTTGTATTTTGCTTGAATTCTCTGACCATGTTCTTCCACAATAAAAACACAAAATAACAATTAAATTACACAAGGATCATGTCTAGAAAAGAAAGCATCGGATTAAAAACATGCATTCAAGACTTAGGCAATAGCCTACTTGTTGCTTTAATATGTCAAATTTTGTTAATGTAAACATAGCCTACAGATATTTCAGATTTACTTGTTTGATGTATTATCTTGCAATCTGTCGAATGTTAGAAAGAGAGAAAACTATCCAGCAAAATCCGCAGATGACCAACAAATTGATCGAAAGTAACAAGCTCGAAAACATTCAGTCATTTTGACCAGAGCACGAGAGTGCACGAGAGTAGACATTAATTGTTTAACTGTAAAGTAGGCCTATCATATCCGCTGTTCCAGTTTAATCACGAATCAGGGCCGCATTAAGGGGGTGCTAAGGGTGCTGCAGCACCCGGGCCCGCAGTTTTGTGGGGCCCGCATTTTCGGAAATGAATAAATTTTTTAATGTGCTTGTTATTAACCTACTTATTAACTCTAGCGAAAATGCTGTAACATAAAGAAATAGGAAGTAATAATGAATATAATTACTTATAGTTATTTTACATAAATAACTACGAAGTCACAATTAATTTAATAACTTGTAGTTATTTACCTGACACTAATCATTGTGTGTAGGCCTACAGATAGTAATGTAACGGTAATTGTGTATTGTGTCTTTTGGCAGTTAATACTCAGCTATTACTCACTATAGTAGGCCTAAGCATGTTATAAATATGTGCGTGGTGGACCTGTGGTTGTCAGAGGGGCCTCTGGAAGGTAATCACATTATAACAGCACCCGGGCCCGCACTAGCCATAATGCGACCCTGTCACGAATAGACAATTTTATTTTATTTTATTTTATACAAGCCTATTTCAACTTCGTCATAGATTTAATGTGAAATTCCTCCATTTTAATCTAGTCGAATAGGAGTCCTAGTCTGAGTCCAGCTGTATCCATTATAACATACTCCTACTTAATGAAGTGCAATCAGCTAAACCATTATTTATGCAACACTTGATTACTATTTGTAAAGAACAGATAATATTATGCAGAAACCATTGGTCGACTCTGCACATGAAGATAGGTCAACAACAAAAACGGTGTCATATTATGACCAGTGTATAATGTATAATTATGTTGAAAATCACACAAGAACAAACCACAAAAGCTGTTGAAAAGAACTGGAATGATTCATTTGTTTCTAAAATATATCTGTACTTTGAGTTTGCATTAATGTAAAGTCACCTTCTTGAGCAGACGGAAGGGATTTTGTTTCTTCTTCAGCAAGTTGTAGAGCGAAATACCACAGCTGATCGCTTCGCGATGAATATCCAGCCATGTTGACTTCTCAGTTTCTGTATACTGTCACCGATTTATGCATAGACACAGGGTATCCCTCAATAAGGGCGCGCACAAAAGGGCGCGACACAAAAGGGCGCGCACAAAAGGGCGCGATACATAAGAGCGCGGTCACATAAGGGCGCTGTCAAATAAAGGCGCTGGCTAATAAGACCGTGTTCCATTATGAGCGCGCGCTCATATTAATGGGGTCGCTGATTAATGAAAGCATACATAATACTAACATTTAATCGCTAATAAAAGCAATGGCAATGCAGAAACCACTGTCAATAAAATAAACTCTTATTAGGTTATCCCGTAGTTTACGTTGCTAAATTATTTTGATGTCTTCAATGCCGTACTTGACGTTGGTAAGTAAGCAGTCTACCAATGTCCACAATAACTGTGGTCATCAATCCAGCTTCCATTTAAGAAAAAACAATTCCATCAATGGAACTTCCGTTTAAGTAAAATTATTGTCATCAATCCATCTTCTATTTAACCAACAATTTTTTCATCATTCGAACTTCTATTTAGGCAAGAATCATTTACGGAAACAATTATTTCCATCAATCCAGCTTCTATTTAAACAAAGAATTAGTTTCACAATCCAACTTTGATTTAGGCCAACAATTATTTTCATCGATCCAGCTTCCATTTATATTGACAATATAAAATAATTTAGCAACGTAAACTACGGTTTTACCCTCTTATTATAGGCGCATTTAAATCTGTTTGCTCCCTAATCAATGTGTTATGAAAAGACAACTTTATCTACAAACGACTTCATTAGCACGGGAACTGCGATTAAATATTATTATTATGTTTGCTTCATAATCAACGAGTTATTAAGAGATAACCAGGTCTACACATTTTTATTCGTTGGATTAATAGAGATTTAAATGTGCTTCTAATAAGAGTTTATTTTATCGACAATAATTTCTGCATTGTCATTGCTTTTATTAGCGATTAAATGTTAGTATTATGTATGCTTTCATTGACATGTATATATATTAATCAGCCACCCCATTAAAATTGGCGCGCGCTCATATTCGAACACGGTCTTATTAGCCTGCGCCTTTATTTGACAGCGCCCTTATGTGACCGCGCTCTTATGTGTCGCGCCTTTTTGTGTGCGCCCTTTTGTGTCGCGCCCTTATCGATGTAAACCTAAACACAGACGACTCTGCACACGAACATACATTCATATTATGTATATGCATATTGCACTCATGCATAAAACCTACATAAAACAGACCTGCATAATATATTGTTACAAGATGTGAAATGTCATGGACTGTAAGAGTACTATGGGATAGTTTGCTTGCCTCTTATCAAGGTATAACATCCTTATTGCCTCTTCAATGTGTATCAGTTCAAGATCATTTCAGACTTCAGAGTATTTATGTTACGTCAGGACTAGAAATCTTCTAAGACCTTTCTGAGCTTCGGAGTTCTGCACGCTTCTCGCAGGAGTGATACGCATCAGAACTTTTACTGGTCACATTGTTAGTCTTTTATAAACTAGATTCTTTCTGCCTCGATTCATGTGTTCCTGCCTAGTTATTCTGTGATCGCGTTCTCTACGCCCTGGAGTTGTTTTGCCTAACCTATAGTAATCTACCTATGCTGCATCCATTACCAGTTTGTAACCTGGTAACGTGTTATTGCTTTCTCCAATTGATTCCAAGTCATCGGTGTCTACTTCATACATCTCTGAGTGTGTCTGTCTGTGTGTGTGTGTTTGTATGTGCGTGTCTATCTGTGTATTCTTATGGTCCTTGTCTGTGTGTGCATATTAAAATTTGTCCTTGTTTCATATTTTGCTTGGTTAAATACTCTGTGCTGTGGTATCTCATTATAGTTGCGTGTTCAATAGTCCAACTGCTGCTGAGGCCGACCGCGGTTTCTCTTTTCCCATTACTGCATAGCGTCCCACTAGTGGGACGCCCAAATAAAGATTGAATATAAAATAATTTACATTGGGAATTACAAATATCTTATCACGTATGAATTGCCTACTTATGGGCCGATGTCAGCATCTTAGCAATTCCATAATCTTTATTGGTGGTACTTACAGAAAAGTTGATGAACCTGAAGTTTCCATATTTTTTATTATTTTATTTTCATGCTACCTAAAAAGTCTGTGTTTTTTATATAATGGAGTTTTATTTCAATTTTAAAGTGGAATATAAGTTATTGTGCATTTTTTCATCCATATATGTGCAAACATTGTCAACTCGTGTGCGAATGTGTTACACCAGAGGTAATATTTGCACCGTCCCACTAGTGGGACGCTATGCACGAATGGGAGCAGGTAGTTCTAGAATGCTAACTCTAGCAGAGTTCATGCATAATAGTGATTGCAATGATAAAAACTCATAAATAGGAAGTTTGCCTATGTAGCCTTTCAGTATTGTAATTACAATTAAACATTTATATAGCGCCACTCAGAGATTCAGAGGCACTTCCGATCCAAGTCAGTACTGCGGCTAACAAATAAAATAGTCTTCGGGCGTTTCCCAAAAGCTCAGGAGCTCAAGTTACAGTTCCTGCGGAAGATGCTTCCAGCTAGCTAGACTGCTAGAGGATCTGACACAAGCAAAGCTGGATTGAGTAGTAGCACCATGCACGCGGGGAATATCCAGAAGTCGCTGGCGGCCGAACGGAGAGCGGAGCGACGAGGGAGTCTATAGAACGAGGTACTTAGGGTCTGAAGATATGAAGGAGCTACCTCGAGCAGAGAGTCCGCATAAGTGCTAGAATTTTGAACTGAATGCGCTGGAGCACAGGAAGACCGTGGTGAGTTTCCCGAAAGAGAGCAGGTATGTAAGCATACTTTGGGGTACCACCAATAAGGCGGGCGGCAGCGTTAGGTATTGACTGACGCTTGGAAAGGTTTAGTAAAGAGATACCAGTATACATGGAGTTTCTGAAGTGCATCCAATATGGAGTTTTTGAAGTACATCCAATGGCAATAACACTGACGAAGACAGTGGACACAAAGATGCTGGTGGTATGGTAGAAAATTTAACTGGTCGACAACTAAGAGAGGAAGCCGAGGCTACTGTGTACTAGGGTGGATCGAAAATATTTTTTCTTTCGTATCCGATATTAATAGTGAGCAAAAGTTGCCTTTAGTATACTTTAATTACTGTGTAAAATTATTTTAAATTTGGACAACATCTTGAGGGTCCCCAACGAGATCAAAAATCGTCTGCGCTGGAATAGCAAAAAGGAACGGTTCGCGGGCAGTTTTTAATTAAGTTCTGTTCATTACTTGCAATTGTTGCGTCGTGTGACAGTTGGTATAATCTAGATCCATTAGAATAATATCTGGCTAGCACTTGGTGCATTCTACTACTTTTATATCGATGTTATTTAGGCCTATTTTTTGTTTTTTTATCTAATCTGTGACGTGCAAAAAGACAAAACTAAGATCATTAGAAAAGAAGGCGCACGCTTTCATTGCGACATTTTATAGAGCACCATTTGTCATTGAGCAGGGAAGCAGGCTCGGCATAACTTGTCCATGTTAGGCCTACATCCAAAGGTGGTTCAGCTGAGTGCTTGAAATCGAGCATTGTTGAGTACACCTAGTGAAAAGCACATATCTATCGAAAGTTGATTGCAGTTGGATGCGAAGGCAATAATGTCAACGGGGGAAGGGTTTGAGGAGTCATTACGTTGTTAGAACAAGAACTGAGAAAACTTACAGTGACTTACAAGATCTGAGTCAGCGGGAGCTAGTGGACGTGCAGAGCGCTCTTCTCATCATCTTTCCTAAATCTCGTCGTCTCCTTTGACATGGCAAAGTCACACTTTTTCTGGTCTACTCTTCTCAACAACGTGAGTCCGTTCCATTATTTTTCGCCACATTTAAACTAATATCCTGCACAATATTCGTCCAGCATCATGCACCCTTTGTTTAACTTTTCCTCCCAGCCAGCCATCATCCTCTCCATATTCAAGCGCCTAACATGATTCTGTCAATCATCCTCCTCCTCATCAGCCTTAGGTGCCAAACTGCATACCATATCCAGTTTCACCCCTCCAATCCCTCCATGACCTACATACCGTTCACACCCAGCCATCAAAACCCCGCCTCTTTTGATACCGCAACACGACAAAATGGCCACATGTCCTACACCCCGCTACCGTTTTTCTTAACAGTCGGTCGCAAAAGACCATTCCAGCACCTGATCCACAATAGGTTTTTCATCATGTTAATCCTACTTTCTGGTGACACACACGTAAATCCTGGACCAATAATTAATAAGTATTCCGCTTCTCTTCCTCCTCCTCCTCCTCCTCCGCCTCCTTCTGCTGCTACTGTTGCTGCTGCTGCTGCCCCTACACCTCCTCCTCCTCCTCCTCTTCCTGCTCCCCTTCCTCCTCATCCTACTCTTTCGCTTCATACACCATCTCAGAAAATAAACAAAACCAGCTTTGTACTCTGCAGCTTAAACGTTCGATCATTACTTCACCCGACACACTCAGCAGAAATTAAAGATTTGGCAACCTCCACTCACCCTCCAGACTTATTTGCCTTGACTGAAACATGGTTTAACTCAAGCACAACCAATGCCCAATATCAAGACTGTTTACCTTCTGGCTATCATCTCCATAGCACACCTCGTCCCTCATAATCGACAACCGGTACGAACACCACTGGTGGAGGCATCGCTTTTTTGACCCGAGAACCTTCCACCGTCCTTGACTCACCTGGCTACTGTTTTCGTTCTTTTGAATGCGCCTCAATCACCCTGAAACTCCCGAACACAATCCTAACCATTTTCAATGTCTACCGCCCTCCTCCCTCCTCCTCATACTCAAGTCCTGCATCCGTCTTCTTGCAAGAATTCACAACTTTACTCTCCATCGCTGCCACAACCCCTCATGAATTTCTGATCACAGGGGACTTTAACATACATGTCGACAATCCATCTGACTCATTTGCATCCGAATTCCTCACGCTCTTGTCATCTACTAACTTGATCCAACATGTCAACTTCCCCACCCACTGTCACAACCACACACTCGACCTCATCATCACTTCATCTCTCTCTAAGTTATCGCCAGACATCTCTTTATCTTTTGATACACCTTCCGATCATTACCCCATTTTTACACGCCTCAACATACTTCCTACTCCACATCCAGAACCCATCCCTCATTCATTTCGCCGCATCAACTCCATAAACATTGAAACCTTCTTGCAAGATCTCTCCTTTTCAGACCTCGTTCTAAATCCTCCATCCACTCTTGATGACCTACTGTCTTCCTACAACACCACCCTCTCCATGCTCCTTGACAAGCACGCTCCTATTATCACCAAATCAGGCTCCCACTCTAACAACTCTTGGTATAATTCCCACCTCCAGGCCTTCAAATCTTTCTGTCGACGCCTTGAGCGCACTTACAAACGAACCCGTGATCCTCAAGTGCTCTCTTCCCTAAAAACTGCAACAAATAAATATCATCACCTTCTGGCTGCGGCTAAAAAGAAGTTTTACTCCTCACTAGTTCACTCCCGATCCTCCAATCCTCGCCTTCTTTGGAAAACCATAAACCAACTGCTACATCGGAACTCCGCCAGCCCACTTCCAAACTCTCTTCCATCTTCTTCAATAGCCGAGTCATTCTGTTCCTTCTTCTCAGGAAAAGTTGCTACTCTCCGTCTCTCTCTCCAATCACTCCTTTCTAAAACCACCAACGATTCACCTGCAGGTACATCTTCGTCTACTCATGACTCTCCACCTTCCCCACCTCAATCGTCATTATCAGTCTTCCACCCAACATCAGAGACTGAAGTATCCAATTTATTACAATCTCTCCCGAACAAGCAGTGCGAACTTGACCCTATACCTACCTCCTTACTGAAAGACTGTGCATCTATCCTTGTTCCCATAATTACCAAAATAATCAACATCTCCCTATCTACTGGAAATTTCCCCCTCCTCTTCAAACACTCTTTAGTCACTCCACTCCTCAAGAAACCATCCCTTGACCAAGAAAACCTTTCCAACTACCGACCTGTTTCCAACCTGTCATTCATCTCTAAACTAACTGAGCGCATAGTCCTGTCTCGGATAAATGACTACCTGACTTCAAACTCACTCCTTAACCCACACCAGTCTGGTTTTACCAAGCGGCACTCAACCGAAACCCTTCTCACTTCCCTCTACAATAAACTTGTCTCTGCCATCTCTCATCAAGAAATCTCCTGTCTCTGCCTTCTTGACATTTCTGCAGCCTTTGACACCATCGACCACAACATATTACTCCAAAGACTGTCTTCCTGGTTCGGTTTTACTGACACTGCTCTCCTCTGGATTCAGTCCTATCTGTCTTCCCGCTCTTTCTCCGTTAAAACATCCAAAACCACATCCCAAGCATGTCCTCTCACCAGTGGTGTTCCGCAAGGTTCTGTTCTCGGGCCACTATTGTTCATCCTTTACACTAGGCCTACTCCACTCAGCTCACTCATCAAAGCATCCTCGGTTGACCATCACCTATACGCTGACGACACCCAATTATTCATCTCATTCTCTCCAAGCAGCTTCTCCGACTCCATAGATCATCTTCTCCATGTAGTTACCCAAATCTCTTCCTGGATGACATCAAATCTCTTGTGCCTGAACCCATCAAAAACTGAATTTATACTCATAGGCCTCCGTGAGCAACTTAAGAAAATCCCAGATCCATCTATTTCCATCAACCTTGACTCAGCACCTCCCCACACATTCACTGCAAATTCTCCTGTCCGGAACCTTGGTGTGATTTTTGACCAAAACCTCAGCTTCGCCGATCACATCACCCATCTTTCTCGCTCTTGCTTCATGCATATCCGCGACCTCCGTAGAATCCGCCCTATGCTTGACTTCAAAACTGCATCCACAATAGCTACATCTATAGTTCACGCTAAATTAGACTACTGCAATTCTCTTTTCCTAAACATAGATATCACTCAAATAAACCGCCTCCAAGCAATTCAGAATGCCCTAGCCCGTGCTGTCACCAAAACCCCCAAATACCATCACATCACTCCTGTCCTCGAATCACTCCACTGGCTCAAAATTCCTGAACGAATAGAATACAAAATCATCTCACTCACGTACAACACACTTCAAACCTCCCAGCCCTCCTATCTCCGTCAGTTGTTCACGATCCAGCCACTTCGTTCAACCCGCTCCTCCTCCTCCCTAACACTGCTCCGCCCTTCCGTCACCTCATCACTAAAATTTTCCAATCGCTCCATAGCCATAGCTGTTCCACCTCTTTGGAACAAACTTCCGCCAGCACTACGACAAATATCTGACCCATCCTACGAAGTCACCAAAACTCCACCTCTCGCTATCTCTCCACAGGTCTTTCACTCGAAACTGAAAACACTGCTTTTTGACAAATCCTATCCTGAATCCAACACTTCTCCCTGCCTACCTCGCCGTCTCAACACCAAACACCATCCACCTTAGCCGCCTGTCTGTCTGCCTGCCTGACTCTCTGGATTTTGACCCCCTGCCTATCGATTTTGATTTTATTGAGCGCCTGTGAATAAGCTGGTTCCCGCGACTTCGCTTTTGTGGGCGCTGTAGAAGTTCCGAGTTTACGATTACGATTACGATTACGATGCTTCATGGTAATGAACTCCCTCTGGGACACTTACTGCAGAGTCTTGATGGAACAACATTCTGGTCTGTGTGCATTTTCAGGTCCGCTTGGTATACGATTATCAGCATGTGAACAGTTACCGGTGACAAACTATATCAAAATAAATGCTGACTTGCCATATTATGTCAACATAAAGGAACTCAGTACAGACAAAAACTATCTGTGGGAAATAACCAACGCTGTTTCCGAAGGTTAGGCCCTACTGTCCACATGACAGCCATGACTTACCTGAACAAAACCGTTGAAAATTGAATCAATCAAGGTGGCTTACAACTGCGAATCGACTTCTCCGTTAGAAGGCCTACTGTATAATTATCACAACAGCTGAACCATCAGCCAACTTGGAGATTCTTGCAGCGTACTTCGTACAATTGTGGTGTATTCGTTTATTGATTTAACTCGTTTGCACACAGTTACAAGTTAAGGTGGTTCAGTATCAAGGCTAAGCCGTCGTGTAAAGATGGTGCAAGACATGATCATGATGATATATTCGTTTATTGATCAAGCAGGAAGACACACCGCTTCACAGCTTGCATAACACAAAGGCTACTATAAAGGAAAAAATGCAATAATGTTAGAGTTATTAAGATTTGGGTCAACGTGGTGGCTTAAGAATACGCTTGTATAGAACTAGAAACGAGGAATTCGTGAACACAGAAGCCAACTTAGCACGAGTGGCAGCCACTGCCAGCCAGGACGGCCCCAAAACAAGAGTTTTGCCCCGTTCTGCAGTCCATCTGTCCCGTTATCTTACAGTTGAACAGAAACGTATTATCGATCCTGTTATACAGCGGAATGCCTATTTTGCTCAACAGGAAAACCTACTTCTCTCCATGATTACAGACAAATCATCATCACGTACGCGAATTCGGAATTTGTCGCATTCTTAAGGCATGTTCGTCAACTCGAACATCAGCTGTGCGACAATTCAAAGTAGGCTACCAGACGCACGAGAGGTCTACCACTTGGACGATTGGCAAAACTTACACATAATGGAACCGCCGCTGACGACTGACACTTCGGAGGAACATGTGAAGCTACTTGTAACAAGCGGTGAACCACCCATAGCTAACATTCCTAACTTACCTTGTCATAGGCAGGCTGTGGAACGCTGTACTAAATCGCCAGCAGCGGTTTTGTGGCGCAAAATCGCGAGATGGCTTTATCCAATCCCGGCTAGAATCTCGATTGATAAGGCCAATGTTTAATACAAAATCTGATTATCGTGTAACGTAGCCTGAACGTTTTGCAAATTAACATTTGTGCATTTGAGTTAT
The DNA here is from genome assembly GCA_020284085.1 of Aporrectodea caliginosa. Classification (NCBI taxonomy): domain Eukaryota; kingdom Metazoa; phylum Annelida; class Clitellata; order Crassiclitellata; family Lumbricidae; genus Aporrectodea; species Aporrectodea caliginosa. The sequence goes on along the minus strand of JACEVL010000268.1, from coordinate 190,067 downwards.
GAATAAAAATGTATTTTATGATTTGTTAATACGTTACATGTAATACGAGATGTTTGTTGTCACGTCTGATGATTCACAGTAATCCATAATATTGCCCATGCACATTAAAGGCCCCATATAGCAAAACTTCACAGTCTTTGGGGACCCTCAAGATGATGCACTATAATTACCAAATTTTTACTGTGCGTTAGCAATACCAAAAGGCAACGTTTCCCCACTATTAAATTTAGTTATTTAAGAAAAGATTTGTTAGCCTATAGTTTCGATCCACCCTACTGTGTACATTACAGATCACCAGAAAGTGACGTATGGTGGTATAGATAGCGACGGTGAAAGTGACGTTGACAAACAAGAACGTATGTCAGCATTAGTCTATGAACACAAAGTAGAAACTAAAGACATAAACCGTACATGACCGGTTCGTGAGTTCAGAATAATGTCAAACGAGCAACGGAAATGAACCAACCAAGTATTACACAGTGTAAAACAGGTGCGAGTGACAAAGGGTCCTGTTTGTCAGTGCCATCTGCCCGTCCATAGTTGGATCATACACATTCTGCTCATACAAATCAATCCACAATAAGAATTTGTTAGAAGAAAGACTTGATAGTAGTTGACAGTGTTGATCAAAAACCATGCGAACCTCCATGTCTACAGCATGACATGACTCCATATATGTTGTTCGAGTTGTCCTTCGACAAGCAAGTTATTGACATGATTGGAAACATGCATAACAACATTGTATGCATACCAGGAAAGAAAAGGCATAACTTCAACAATTCGGTCTTATCGCCTCCAGAAATTGCCCGGTGTTGGAGGCTGAGATAGTAAATAGGAAGCCAAGAGGAGATTGAATTTCGAATGGATGCTACCTCTGGAATCATTGTTGTTCACTGGTATGACAACAGCATTGTGAACATGTCTTCAAACAATACTGGCATCAAACCATTGATGCCTAGTGAAGCGTTGGTCGTCTTCGTTGGAGACACACACCAGGACAACCCAGCCGGCTGCCAACAGATGCTTGAGTGGCATGGACAGGATGGACCAAACATCAACCTTTCCAGACTGTCCATAAGGAGTAAGAAGTGATGGTGGGCACTGTTTGCATTCACTGTTGAAACTGTTGTCTGCAATGCTTGGTATCTCTATAGATGTGGACAAGCTTCAAAACAGCATCAATCGAAATTCAGGCGTCAGATTGCACTAATATATTTCTCCAAGTACAGCTCTCTTGTGCTAATGGGTCGACACATTTCTGCTGGTCGACATCGGCCACTACCATTGCGACTGTCATCAGATGTTGGATGTGACGGTTACAATCATCATCTGCTGGCTATAACAACACAGCGACGCTGCATTGCCGGTGGCATGAAGACTAAAAGAGTTTGCTCAGAGTGTTCAGTGTCCCTGCACAAAAGTTGCTTCGGAGCGCTCGTAAGTAGGTTCTTGAAAACGTAGCGCTATATAAATGCTCTGAATGATGCATTTCACTCCAAACAACAAGATTAGCACTAGCTCAACTGAATGTTATTGGTTTCTGAACAATCATTAAATATGTAGATTTCTATTCTGATAAATTTGTCATCAACTACATGCATTGCAGCATGTGGTAACAACCTGTACCCTGTAGGCTAGTGCATAGCGTCCCAATAGTGGGACGCTAATTTTCAGGTGTGCCACAGGTAAAACGGAACACAATTTTAACGAAATTGAACTGTTGGCCGTGTGTTGGGGTATACAAATGTACAAAATAATACAATAGGCAAAAAAAATTGAAGAAAAAAAGTTGCGTATTAATGGGTTAAAATAAATCATAAAGCAAAGCCATACGATTCTCTAGTCCTACAGTTACTACTTGTGTGGCTTCTATAATAAGGGCTATGTTACAGGACTTTAGGCTTAAAATTTATTTCAAAAGTGGAGACGAAAACCAGCAGAAAACTAGCGAAGATACACACAACCTATAACTGGTGACCAAACCAGATTTTTACAAATTAGTAAAACAGGAATACAAATGGATTGGTCGAGAGACTGGTAGTCGAACGACCTCAGGGGACCAACAGGCAATATCAAATCTAACACACACTTGAAGATCAGTCAAATAGGCGAATGCTTGTGGCTGACATTATCAAAATAATGGGACTGCGAGAGAGTGAGTCTCAATGTTTCTACTTACTCTATTCTCGTCTTGCAATTTTCTCATTATTCGAGTAACTTTAAAATACATTATGAAATGAATGAATCTTTCTCCAACGATTTGCATTGCGTGAAATTTATGTGTACCAATGTATATACCCCGCAGTCGATCGAGTAGAGTGTATACACGATCGACTTGGCTCGGCCGACGATCGACTCGATCGACTTCGTCGACTCGCCGACCTTTCGACGACTCGATCGACTTGGCTCGGACGACGATCGACTCGATCGACTTCGTCGACTTGGACTATAGTGTCTTGGCCAAAATTGCTGACGACTGTTGCATTCTTATAATCCAGTATCTAAATTACTCATGTATTTCAATTGCACGCTCTTCCTCAAACTGTCAGTGGTTATAACAGTTCTATTAACAACTGTAATTGCAGTTATAACTTCCATAGCTCTTGTGTCTAAATGTACAAAGCATCAACTGTATTTGAACTGGTAAGTAACAGTTCAGGTATTATAATGACATCGTGTCTGCCTGTGGTTGACTTGTAAGGATTAAGCCTCGCTAAATCCGTCGACCTGATCAGCTCAGTGTGATTCTCGTTAACGATAACGATAACGAAAATGTTCGTTAACGAAAATAAAATGATTTCGTTAACGATAACTATAACTATAACTAAAAATATCATTAACTATAACTATAACTATAACGAAAATAACAATAACGAAAATTCAGCTTTATTTTCGTTAATACAAAAAATAAAAATAGGAAGTGCAATATGGACGATTCGACATAAATGACAACGAAAAATGCGATATTTCTATTATGCAATATGTCAGTTACTTTGGAAACTCGTGTATTCATGAAGCTGAATGCACCCATGCTTCAAAGGCTTTCAAAGCTCTGAACAAATTGTGAAACAGAGTGTTAATACGCACAATTTTGTTTATAGCCTTAATTATTGTAACTAAGTAGTAACTAAAATTAACTAAAATAAAAATCCATTAACTATAACTATAACTATAACTAAAAAATAATACTAACTATAACTATAACTATAACTAAAATAAAAAACCATTAACTATAACTGTAACTATAACTAAAATAAAATCTGTAAGAAGAATCACACTGGATCAGCTAGGGTACAATGAAATCTCCTAAGGTACGGTTCATAAATTAGTACCAGCTCAACAAATAAGACGGCAGTTACTGTAGAGGACGTGTAATATCTATCTATTATAGTTGAACTGTGAAAGGAAGTAGGCTATCTCTATAACTTCCACGAAGCTTAATAAGAAAACACCAAGAGGTTCGAATTATTAGCAGTGAACTTCATATTAGGTTCATACGGTAGTTATGTGTTTACACAGACAGAGCCGGATTAACCTATAAGGGAAATAAGCCATGGCTTAGGGCCCCACAACGTTTTGAGGGCCCCCAACTGTCAGGAAATATAAAAATCAGATGGTACAAACGCTTTGAGGGCCCCCAACTGTCAGGAAATATAAAAATCAGATGGTACAAAGGTCCTATTTGACAATTTTCTTCTGAAAAAGACGGAAAAGCAGGTCATGAGAAATTTTTCAAAGTAATAAACAATGGTTTTTCTCCAAATCTGGAAAAAAAATTTGCATGGCTTTCCGGTTGGGGTCCCTGATGTCTTAACCCGGCCCTTGGCTTAGGGCCCCCGAAAGTCTTAATCCGGCCATGTACACAGAATTACGTCATTATATCATAAGGTCTGTCATTTTGTGAAGAAATAGTAAGTAAAATATTTCAGAGTCGAGTCAAGTCGAGGAAACAACGATCGACTCGACTTGGCCGGTTTACGATCGACTCGATCGGCGAGTCGATCGAGTCGACGATTTTTCGATCGACTCGACTTGGCCGAGATTATGATCGACTCGATCAATCGACTCGATCGGCTGCGGGGTATACCAATGTATGACTTTCAGCTAATAATTTCTATAAAACAGGCACCTGTAGGCTATGTAATTTTAATTTAGCGTTTCCAAGCATGTGAGGTCATTGGCATAAATGTCAAACGTAAGTTGTTTGAAAAACAGAATTGTGAAAGCGGATAGGGCTATAACCTACTAACGGCGAATTAAATTCCTATTAAGGCTGGTCATTCATCAATGAAATAAAATTTGTATGACTAATAATTATTTGTTAAGCACTTTTGGAGTGTTCTTATATTTTTTTATTTCCTTGTTGGTGTTTCTGCGCAACATGGTTTGTTGAATTACTCCAAAATATTAGACATACCTTTGCATTTGATTTGAATGAAACTTTGTTCACATCGAAGTAGTTGACTTGAACAATTTCTGAAACACAGTTATGCTGAAGGTAACTCGCGTTCTACGAATCGCTGGCTGAATGAGAGTGAAAACTCACCTGAACTACACAGGTGCAATATTGTAACGCTATACAGTAAACGCCTTTATTCGAAACTATGTTGCCGTAACACCAAATAATCCATTTCAAACAAATCCTAAAGCCAACACTCAGAGTCGGCTTACTGCACTCAGAGTTAGGTCTATTGAGTTTCAAGTTCTACGCTTGACTGACTTCAGGCAATGAGTGTGAAGTAACTATGTTGCGACTACCAGACTGATTCAGAAGCTCATGGTTATAGGTTTTCTGGAATTTAATATTAAAACCAAAACAAAAATAGCATGACCAGCATAAAGTTTCATATTAAATTCTGCATACAAAAGCGTCTAAAAGATGGATTAAGGAGGATATAATTCTTGTTTAAATAGAAGCTGATTGATGAAAATACTTCTTGCGCAAGTAGAAGTTGGATTGATGACAGTTATCCTGGACATTGGTATTGAAATGCCGTGCATATAGAATTACTTAGAGCGCAAAAACGATAAATTACTCTTGATTAGTCCGATAATTTTTGCTGTACTCACCTTGGATCGGCGAAAATGCGTCCGCCGTCGCGTGGATTCAGATTTCCGTGTAACGAAAGTCGGTAGGTGGCACTGCTATCAACTTTAAACCGTCGCGTAGATTCAAATTGTCGTGTGATAAAATTTGCGCTGCACGATAGTCTATTGCCATGTATGGGCCCGCGGGCCTCCGGTCACGCGAATTTAAGTGGAACGTGCGAGCTCCCTAAACTTCACCGTCTTAGTACGGGCAAACATCTAGTATATTTATAATGTTTTAACACTTATATAACAGATTTAGGAACGCCACAAATATGTCTGAACCTTCGCAATTAATACAGTGGCGAAGGTAGCTTTGATTCTGATAACAACGTACAACGGTTTATTACAGGCTCACTAGCTGCAATGGATTTTTTCAGTTATTTAGCGCAAGAAAAGTAATCAGTAGAAGTTGCTAAACGCTCTGAAAGAGACAAGTCAGCTGACCACGAGATGACAAAAGCGACTGAACATATCGAGCAGATACAGAGACTGAATGTCAAAATTGTAGCAACGAAAATCTCTAGCTTAAGGTCTGACCAACGATAGGCAATCAGATTAAATTATTTAATAGTGAAGATATTGAGGAATATTTACTGATTTTAAATACTGCTGTTGGCCGGTATGCATTGAAGACATTCATGCTCTGTGGCGGCCAATATGGGTATATTTCACAACAAGCGTCAAATTCAGAAAAATAGAATTAGAGAAAAAGAAAGTCATGCAAAATATAAAAAAATTCTTACACAAATATTTTACTACCAGTGCTGAAGCATGCTTAATATTGAGCAGAGCTTAAATTTGACAGATTTGGCCTAATTTTTTATTTTAGTTTTTGTTACTATGTGAAACACATGCAACTTTGATTCCTAAATATTTAGAACTCCGTTATTTAATAAATACACAATACAATATACCGCCACTGTTTATAATTAGTGATTAATTAGTATTAAGTGTGCATTAAATTATTACACAGCAACCTAAATTATTTTGACGACAAATTATCTACATGTACCATTAAATAAATTCATTTCAATAGAAAAATAATGTAACGGAGTTGTAGTAACGGAGTTGTAAAATATTCATAATTAGGTCTCCATGCTTACCGGAGGAGTTAAGATACAACAAATAGTAGAATAAATGTCGAATGTGACAGAAATTGTTGCATCTTTAGTCAAATTGATTGACGAATCTGTGTGAATGCCAACCACATTGAGATAGCCTGAAGAAGACCGCTACCACACATGGAGGGAATCCCAGCCGCGAATTTGTTAGTTTGTAGTGGCCAGGCTGTCAGTTTCAATATTATTTTTGAAGGAAAATATATATATACGCAATGTGCAAAAATTACCGTCACAGAGTTGTAAATCTTTTTTATACTATTACATTACCGAATAAATTTCCGAAAATTGTCAACAGAAGCAAACATCCATATTGATTTCTTGTTGGTAAAATCAATGCTATCGAAGATGTCAATTCAAAAACCGAGAGTGTTCAATTTATTCCACAGATGGCAGGAACCCATTCGTAACGGTGTCGTAACCAATATTTGAAGACAGAGGGTTTTATTTATATTTATTTTTATTTTTTGACTAATAAGTTAATAAAAACCATATAGAGCAATGGATATATGTAAGTTAATTATCTAAAAAAATCAGTTCAGAGTTTCAGCTGTTACCCTAACGTAACGTTGAATTGACTCACCATTAGAAAGAACAATACAATTTCGGGTTAAAATTGGACTTCATAATTTCTTTCTCATACTAATCATCTAAATAATATAATAGAAATATTTTTATAACTTGATCAATGTATTTAAAAATAAAAAAATTTAATTTTACTCTTTCTGTAAGCCTTCCAAAGGAGAAGACGGAAATTTATCTAATTTGCCTCCTGTTGTGAAATATACCCATAGGCCTATATATAACGCTAGGGATATAATTATGTCTGAATAACATCGTCCAATACTATACAAAATAAACGGAAAACTCTAGAATAATTAAAAGATTTGTTTTCCTAGTTATGCCCCAGGTTCCTCAAAAGTCGAAGTAGGATAAAAAAAATTATGGCGTAGGTGAATCATTAAAAGCACACTATGTGAATAATTACATGGATATTAAGGGCACGCTGGTTTCTCATCTCTAAAGCCTAAATAATGCCACCTCAACTTCAACATATCAAAATACAGATGCGTGAACATAGCGGTTAAAAACGAACTCAGAAGAACTGCCACGTACGATTTGATTGATCATCGAACCATCCCAGATAGCACCCTTGGGTTGTTATGTTTTGATATGTAGTTGGTTACTTTAAGCATCATCAATTCATCATGTTGGTGCTCCATCTGAGCTCGTATGTGACTAAACTATAAATATCGACCATCTACACACCCGCGCAATCATGGGCTTAGGGGAAATTTTAGTGGTGATCGGCTATCTGTGTAAATCCTTCTTAGCGTATCTAAAGCCTGTATTGATTTCTAGTTAGTTGGTCTGCTTGGGCAGAGTGCTTGGCCAAGACAACCGTCTCTGGGTTAAAAGCCGTTTGACCTGCTGCAATTGGATCTAATAAAACACGCTTACCTCGTCTGCTTCGAGTCATCATCCCCGCATAGATCTTTTCCTCTTCTTTCATTGTTTGATCAACGTCCATTTCATCTTTGTTTGATTGTTCTTCCAGTTCTTCACATCGTCGCCGTTTTGTTGTCGCGATCCTTAAGTCCTCATCTTCCAACTGCACCACATAAAACTTCTCTTTTTCCGCGTTCGCCATTCTTACTAATACAGATAGATAATAATTATTATATAAACACAACAATAATTACACAGGTCAACAAATAAAAACTTTTTTGCAACATTGGTCGAAAGGCTGTTTTTATACTAATTTTGGGGTGCTGAATCCAAATACGGCCACTAAAATCCCGCAGCACGCACCGTTTTTTTATAATACACCTTATGATATTGCTGTTAAGAATAAAAATATGGATATCCAAAGAGTTACAATCATTATGGTTGTTCTCATGAAATTGCATTTTTGTTCATAATTTCATTTACAAACATCATGTTTACAGTCTGTTTTAAAGTTGACATATACACATTTTCAATAATAATAATGAAAAACATGAAAAAAGATTACTCTTTTGCACAATTGCACCTGCCAGCTGTTCATTTCTTCCCTTTACGTGTTGAGGTGTCGTCTCCTCTGCAAAAAGCAGCATCAGTCGCCTGTCATGACACGATTCCATCTGTCTTAGTACCTGTGCTCCATGTTTCGTATACCCTGGTGAAATCTTTCACCATGCTCATCGCCGATTGCTCCAAGTTCTTGGGAAAGAAGTCAAGATGCGAATGCAAGAGGTGAATCTTTAAAGCCACCTGCATAGTTCTCGAGAAAATCTCAAATGAACTGACGATAGTTTCCTCTTTAGGGTTCCTCAGGAAACTCTTGACCACATATGCAAATGATTTCCATGCAGTGTGCTCCTTCCAATGCAATATTTCTTCAAAGTCAGTATCATTCAGTAGCTTCCTAATCTTCGGACCAACGAGGAAACCTTCATACCTTTCACCTATTCAGTAAGGCCAACATAGCATACAATGCTATAGGAGTAGGGGAAATGTCTGTGGTGGGGGCAAGATATTACTTGTGACTGATTCAGAAATAAATCCCGAATAAATTGCGTTTGTTCAGCATTTTTCCTGGCGCCTACTTGACTAAAAAAACATGAGTGCCAAAAGTTGGGGGCACTTTCCCCTCTGACCCCACTTTCTACTCTTATGAGCAATGCAGCACACATGAAAATCCCACTTATTTTCCTGATCACCAACATGACAGCCAAAATCTAAGTAGGCTTACTTCACAGTCTTTGTTAAACAACAACTGCCAGATATTATAATAATGTCAACACATAGCACAATGTCATGATGCTTTTGTTCGCTTCGTTTGTAAGGATTTACCAATAGCGTTGTCAGAAAACATTTGTTTCACAACTTCAACAAGATGGTCTGCCTGAATAAATGGCATATTGTGCTCGGCCATGGATGCATCAATAAGGAGTTCGGCTTTGGCCACTTGTTCTTTTAATGAACGTGCCTTGGGAGTTACAAAGAACGTCTTGATATTTGTCATGTGTTTTCTTAACTCTTGGCATGTTTCTGTGTCATTTTGTGCGCTAACAGCGACGATTTGTTTATATTCGACAGACTAAAGTCACATACTTTGCATCTGACCACAAACCTGTCTTTAGAATCAGCTTCAATCCAATCCTTGAGCTCCGCGTCTTGAAGCCAATTGCTATTAAATGGCTGCTGATACCATGATTTGTTTTTTTTTAGCTGGATATGTTGCACTAGTAACACTAGTAGGCCTACCACTGCTGCTACTACGTTTATTGACTTTTTTCTTTTCATCACAGTCCGAATCGCTGGAATTATTACTTCTATCACACATTCCAATTTTTACTTTGTTTTAATGTTTAAAGTAAAAAATAAAATATTTTAGACTTAATTTTTTTCAAACGCGTAAGAGTTTACTTCCAGAAAAAGAGCCATGATACAAATCATGCAATCTGCTTTTAGAGTTATATTTCTATGTCTAGCAATAGACCACACTGCCCAAATATTAAGACTTTTATTGATCTCGATCATCTAGACCGTAATGGACAATCGTTAATCTTTGTTTTATTTAACTATCAGTGGCATTTTGTACGATTTTAATTATGTTGGTGAGGAAAGTTGACTTTTTACAGGAAATTATATGATTCAATTAACAAATTAATAAGTAATTGAAAACCCAAGCAAAAACCCAAGGTCTTCAGGAAAAAAAGCATTTTCAAATCTCGAATGAAAATACCCAAGATCTTGGAAAAAAACCTAGAGTGGTAACACTGTGGCTGAAGTTCTTCCTAGTACATTCCATAAGGAAGTGGTCGATGATGTTCGGGACGATCGAATGACAGAGCGAAGAATAAAGCGCAAATGAACAATTTATAAAGTCCATTAAAGCCATTTTAAAGGTGTCTAAGGAGCCGCAGGAGCGCATTAAATTTTCCAGCGTTAAACGCCATCTAGCGACCTCCTGAGTGGTTGACGTCGATATGAACTTACATCACACGGTTTTCTTGCACAGTATTGATAAAATGCCAAGCATTTGACTACAGGGCTTCATTGTTTATTTCCAAAGATAATTTATTAAGCGACACTCATTATAATCAACGCTAAACATAGCGATGTTAAAAGTCTTTAAGAATAGGAATATCATTAGTTGCACAAACAGTGGATTTAAACCTTGACGTGCCTCGCTCGAGAGTCCATCATCCTAACCAGTAGACCTCGGCGCATCCTGGTTATAACGTAAAACGGAGATTAGTACCCTTTCATCATGCCCATATAAAATATAGGATGGCAGCCAAATGTGTTGCAGCAACATAGAATGAAGCAGTTTCCATTGTTTAGCTGAACCTTGAGGAATTCAACGCAATTGAAGTCGACCTCAACTTACACTGACGTCGAATTCACCATATTACATTCAATCTATGCGAAAATTGATTGGGATGTAACGATAGTGTGGTTGGTTGGTTGGTACGATAGAACACGATTGACAAATTCAAAAGATTGATCGAAGGCGTCAAAGGACCAAGGCAGTAGCAATATATAACGATAGACCTTGAGTAAGGAATTTATAAGATCAAATGGAGATTTAATAAAGGTGTCTAAACAGGCCCGCCGAGAAGGGGCGGGGGGAGCAAACCCAGGGTCCCAGCGACTTTTATGGGTCCGGGCTGGGCCCAGCAATCAACTTATGAAAAGTATTATAATCAGTTATACAAAGTTTATGATTTATTCCTTTTAAAATATAATATTACGGACACTTAACTGCAATAGTTGCATAGACCTATATAAATATAATTCTTTAGGGTTGTACCCGCACTATTATTATTTCAGATTATTTCGTAATAGTTCAATTTCGAGGGTTAATTAATCTTTTCTTCAATTTCTTACCTTACCCTTATTTAGTTACCTTGCATGACAAGAACTCACCGAACATTGTTGTCTTATCTACTTTCTTCCCTTACACGACCTGACCTCATTCAACAAAAGGACAGGTCAGATAAGGAGAGAGAGGTCAGACCACACCTCACCCTATCTTACTATAAAGTACCTGACATTAGCTTACTTTTCTTTACCCTACTTTAATTACCAGAGCCTTAGTTTGTCTTACCTTTCATTTCGAGTGGCATGGTCTGGTTTAACGTTTGAGCGATGTAACGGTTTGTTGACCTGATTTGTTTCATCTGCCTCTGCAGTCAGCCATCGTTCAAGTTACGGTCTGCTGGACGTTGGTGCCATGGTCACTCTGGTCACGCGGAAAACTTGACGACGGTTCCAGCCCAACATCGATGCGAGATATCAGGGGCGTTACTTATCGGAAATATTAGTATGCAAAGGTAAGAAAGGTTAAATGATAAAAATAATGTCTTCTGAGAGATACTTAAGAAGTACTACATTAGTTTCTTCATACATGCATGAATAGATGATTCATACATACATGCATACAAACATACATACATCATACATGCATGCATATATACACACACAGGCATACATACATGTATATAGGCTACATGAATACAAACATACATACATCCATATAAAAATGCATAGTTGCATACATACATACAAACAAACACTGCAGGGCGCTGTTTTTCAGTGGTTGCAGCTAATATTCTTCCCTTCCTCTTCTCAACGAGGTCATCGGATTATCATAGCTAGAATAGTTCTTTGTATTCTAATTAGATATATTTAATTAGACACATTTCCATCCGTTGCTGTAGTTCCTGCTAATCGACGTTGCGTCATAAGATAGACCATTAGCATCGCTCTCTTTTGTCGAGGCTTAAGTCTGGCACCACCCGAATGAACGGCAGTGGCCGAGATTTCTTTCATGTATGCGTTGTTTAACTACGTTGTTTAACGTAAGGGCAAATGATCAGCGTCGCCCTCCTCCGTTAACAAGGCTTCTTACTGGCAGCACTTAATGGTAGGCAGCCTTCCTGCTGTTTATCTCCATGTTGCGGACGCCAAAGGCGGTTAACGTTGACTTAACTCTATAATAAACGGGTTACTGAAATATTATTGTTCTAGGCTTCGGGCGATTGCAGTATTTATATAAACGAAGGAATACGTGTTAAAGGTGTTTAAAACGAGCACTGTATTATTTAATGCTTAGCAACACTCTGCGACTGACGCGTGATGGATAATCATATTATATGTATGCATTTATTAAGAGCCACTACGTAATGACAAAGGACCGATCGATGGCGCTGACCAATCGTTAGTGAAGGTCAGTACACAGTAACTGTGTTAGGGTTGAGACTCGAACCCATACTCTCCGCGTTGCTAGTCGAGTGCTCTAACCAATCGACCGCAGTGTCCACAATAGTAGCAGTGATAGTAACTTGTAATTGTAGCTGCTGTAGAAGTAGTTGTATTTATTTAGCGCCACTATATACTTGCCAAGCATTAATAGCTGAGCAATTGTGAGTGAAGGACATGCTCAAGGTTCCTACACATCAAACTTCTATGCCATAGGAGGAAAATGGAACCCGTACTCTTCAAGTTACAAGGCGGTCGCTCCAAGCAATCTGCTAAGATGCCTCTGTGTATTGCAGGCTGTCTGTTCTGTAACATGTAGTAGTTAAGATTTATGTCTTCTGTCATTTAATTGTGTTCTTGTGAATTGTTTAATAATATTATTGTCATAACATGTAAATGTACAGCGCAGTGCGTTTGTCAGGCGCTTCATTAAAGAAAAGATATTATTATTATTAGATATCCAGCAGACGTAGGTCTAATAAGCGTCGTCAACCTCCTATCTCCAAGTTTTGGATTGGCACTACCAGCATACGAGTGGTGGCGAATTTCACACAGTGTGTGTCATAACGTCTTCCTTAATCCAGGCTTCGAATTAATATCATCCGATTGTAGGCAGTTCTGCGTTGTTTAACGACTTCATGTGGCCGCCAAGTTCCGTTAACATCGACCTCACTTCTTTGCAGGGCCGGCCCTAGCCCAAATGACGCCCCAGGCAAAGCATACATTTGGCGCCCTCTGATCTCCAATCCACGGTGCACCCCATGTCACGACCCAATGATGAACCAGCCAGAGCATTACGTTCGACTGAGTTATTTATTTATATTTATTTGTATATTTTTTTTATTTGACTTCTGGGAGAATGGTAAAATGCAAAAACACTTCAAATATTCAAAAATTCGAATTACCGAAAAATGAAAAAATATTTATTTAAAACATTATTTGTTGAAGTAATCAGAAATCTTTTTCTGCTTCTAGTTTTTCTCCATCAGGTTTCAGTTTATCAAAACACATTAAAGATTAAGGCAATTTAAGCAAATACCAGCGATATTAGTATATTACAAACGAACTAGGGCTACTACCAGATGACTGGGTACTAACACTAAGAGCTATAGCCAAGTAGTTTCAGTCTAGTTGAAATAGTTGGTAAGCCCTATGCTTCTTGATACTAACTTCTATTTCTTGTTTGTTTTACAATTTTGAGAAGCCAAAAACTTCTGACTCTTCATAGGGTTTTACATAATTTATTAATTTTTATAATTAACATTTTAATTTCACAAGATCAAAAATATAAATTAATTGATTTAGATATATTTAAGTAAACTGTTATAACCATAAATAATAACCATAATAACTCTTCATAGGGTTTTACATAATTTATTAATTTTTATAATTAACATTTTACTTAATTAAAGTGTAAATGTATATATTCTTACTGATAATTAACTTAACTAATTTAGGCTATGCAACTGCGATGTCTCCTCGGCAGTCAACAAAATTTATTTAATAATGATTGGTCTACATAGATTAAAAGTACTTCACAATTATTTTCTTCAACAGTACTGTTGGCATTTTGAGTCGTACTGTTTCACTATGTCAGCATCAGATTAACGGACGGTCAGGTCTATTACAGATACAGACGACAGAGTACAGACTGGCGTGAAATAATTGAATTTCAATGGTGAAAGTAAAATTTGTGCGGTATTGAAATTGAATTAATAGAAAAGTGCAATGAAATCAATAATTATTTTATGTATTCCATAATCGAAAGTTTTGAATTCAAATGAAAATAATCATTGTAAATGAAAAATGGCTAAAAATGTGAGAAACATAAATCTGTAGAACACATTTTTTGGTGAAAATGGCGCCCCCTAGACTTTGGCGCCCTAGGCAACTGCCTGCTTTGCCTGTGCCTAAGGCCGGCCCTGCTTCTTTGCCTGTCTCTTTAAGACGACCTAGTCTCATAATATCGATTCAGGCAGTTGCTGACTTTATAGCGACTCAATGAAGTGTTTTAAAGGTGTCTAAGAGGAACACTGTATTGCTCTATTTGAGAAGTAGTTTAAGTTTAATGACACTGTGTTATAACAAAATCATTAGCGTTGCCCTCCTCCTTCATCCAGGCTTGGAACGGGCACTTTCAGAGTACGAAAAGTGTCGGACTTTATGCAGAGATAAAAGCAATTCCTTTTTATACGCTCTGAAGAAAGTGTGGTAGAGGTATAATAATTATTATATCTCTGTCGTGGAGTAAGGTCGACGTAAATGGCTTATGTCGACCACAAGATGTCTCTTAACAATTGATGATATAGAGGTCGTCTTAGACACCATCAGAACGCTTCCTTCAGTAACTATACATTTAAATGCTGCAGACGCGCTTAATTTACAGATTAACTCCGTCACTGTTCGCTTTCTGACAGTGCCAGTCCCAAGCCTGGATAAAGAATGAGGGCGACGCTAATGGTCATTGTTACCACACAGTGGTCGTTAAACAGTAAAACACACACACACACACACACACACACACACACACACACACACACACACACACACACACACACACACACACACACACACACACACATTTACAGATTACAGGTTGATAACATTATAAATCGTCGTCAAAGATTTAAACATTTTGGACAAAGGAGATTATGAATCTCATTTCAGAACAACGTTGTCAAATATGCTGAAATCTGTAATAAAAACGATTTAATTTTTACACTTATGTGTCAAAACTGATGCCAAGTGTTTGTTTGATAGCATCAGATGTCATAATCAAAATTAATATGATATGATGTTTCTTATGAACTTTGTTCTATGGTTTTGCTCGTTTGTAGACTCTTGTTGGATGTGCTATAATACATGTTTATGCATGCTGTGGATTTGTTAGAGTCCTGTTCTAAATATTTGTATATATTATGATAATATTGTGTGTTTGAAATTATTAAATACTTCTATAAAATGTACCAAAATATTACAAACGTCATATCTTACTTGCATGTGTGACAAATATGCAATTAAGCTGTATTAAGAACACTAAATGTAATAGATTGAGAATCTCAGATGAAGTTTCGGTTCTCTTTTATTATCAACGCAGTAGCATAATAAATGATAACGAATTGTCATATTCACTATTTGAATATATTTCTTTAATAATGCTTGATTTTATTGATTGATGACTTCTTAAAAATTCAAAAGTGGACTTCATATTGAACTTTCGTGTCTTTTAAATTTTTATTAGATAAAACGCCGAAGCGCATGAGCAATTGCGATTGAAGGACTTGCACAGGGTCCCTACGCTGCAAGGCACCGAACATACCCATACACCACCGCGCCCCAGTTCTATTGTGTTGTATTGTATTGTATTGTACTCCACGTTTATATTGCGACCGAGCCACCCGCAGTAAAGGTCCGAGAAATTAATCTCTGATAAACTGTCCGACCGGGAATCGAACCCGGGCCGCCGGCGTTATGAGCGGGCTACCAACCCACTCGGCCACTCAGGACCCCGATAATGCAAGGTCAATGTTAACGGTCCTGGAAACCGTAAGAAATACACCAAGACACTGCACTTCATAAAATAAACTCCGCTACTAATCTTACCCTGTCAGTGCCAGTCCCAAGCCTGGACAAAGGAGGAGGGCGACGCTAATGATCTTTGTTATCACACAGTGTCGTTAAACTGAAACTACTACTACCATAACAGAATACACGAGGACTATGGCATTGTAAGGTGAAGTCGATTTGACAGGCTCTGGTAGCCAAACGTGACAGTTAGACACTCTTTGCTACTAAGCGTAAGTTCGAAATTACTAATTCGCTACTTAGAAGCTAAGCGCAAGGCACCAGCTTATTCACGAGCGCTGCCTCGTTTCAGAGGAGTAACTTGTTCTAAGAACTCGCTTTTCTCATATCTCGGCGACTGTGACGGAGACTGATCATCTTAACCTGACAATCGATTCTGTGTTGACTGAAAATGCGCTATATTAAATGTCCAGATACATAGATTAGGTTTAGAGATTTCATTAGGCAGCCATCAGTAAATTCAACGCGTCAGTGGTTAGCCTGATGGCAGAAATTTGGTTGGAGATTTGGGAATCTTGCATCTCCTGGCCGACTCCATTAAATGGGTACAGTGACCTACGCTGTGGGAAGATGAGACGGCGACGGATGAGCACATCAAACAACAATAGAAACCGTTCCTATAAGGCGGGAATTTCAAATCGCAAGCGGGGCAGAATTATGTACAAGATTTGGACTGCTTATGCCTTCCAGCCAACTCCGTTTATAATGAGTATTCTGGCCGTAGGCTGTTAGTGGGATAATGAGACGGCGAGGGAGAGGACTGGCCAACCGCCCTCATATGCAGAGGTTACGAAATTTGAAGCCGTTAACACTTCACCCACGGCTAACACTCAGATTAAGCATAAAGAACTGCTCTTATTCTTTCTCTTTCTTCTCGGGATTTGAACCTGATGCTTTCAGATGAGCACATCACACAACAATAGAAACCATTCCGCAGATTGAAGCACGTCTAATAAGGCGGCAATTAACGACACTGTCTCAGACTTCATTATTCTAGTCTTGGGACTGGCAATTCTCCATGGTAGGCGGGTTTTGCGTTGTGTGGAGACATCCTCTGGCCGTTAACATCGAAAGATAAATAGCGTCGCCCTCCTTAGTAATCCAGCCAGAGATCCTAAGTGGTCGAGTGGGTTGGTGCCCGCTCGTCACCCCGACGGCCCGGGTTCGATTCCGGGTCGGTCGGTTTATCAGAGATTAATTTCTCGGATCTTTACTGCGGGTGGCTCGGTCGCAATT
The DNA here is from genome assembly GCA_020284085.1 of Aporrectodea caliginosa. Lineage (NCBI taxonomy): Eukaryota > Metazoa > Annelida > Clitellata > Crassiclitellata > Lumbricidae > Aporrectodea > Aporrectodea caliginosa. The sequence continues at coordinate 172,785 of JACEVL010000268.1, read as the reverse complement.
TAAACGTGGAGTACGAGGTTGCTTTCTGCCTCCGACACTAATCATCTTCGATATGAAAGTGTCGTTAAGCCGAAACAATTTATTATTTTTTAGTAATCCAGCCTTCGGACTGGCACCACCCGATGTTATGCAGTTTTCCCGGTGTTTATCACCATTTTGTGACCGTCAATGGCCGTTCACGTCGAGCTTACCCTATTAGGAGGCATTTGGGAGGTTATCTAGCGATTGGTGGTGGTTTTTCTGTTTAACGACTAGCTGTGTGGTAACAAAGACCATTAGCGTCGCCCTCCTCCTTTTTTCAGGCTTGGGACTGGCACTGTCAGAAAGCGAACAGTGGCGGAGTTATCTAGCGATTGAACGCATTGGCGATTGAACGCATTGGCTGAATTTATAGCATCGGAAGAACGAGCGTTAAAGGTGTCTAAGATAAGCATTGTATCATCTATTGCCTAGCTGCATCTTGGGTTTGACGCGTGATGGATAGTCATGATATATTTTTGGATTTATTAAGCGCCACTATCTAATGACGAAGCATCAATCGATGGCGCTGAGCCCTCGTGAGTGAAGGACTTGCTCAAGGCACCTTACAAGGTAACTATCTCAGAGGAGGAGGAGGCTAGAAATTGCTTTGTTCTAAAAATTCCTCTTCATCATCCTCTTCTCTTTCCTCCTCTTCTACTTCCTCCTCCTCTTTCTCCACCTCGCTCTTCACTCTTGCCATCTCCTCTCTCCTCTTTATATTGATCCTCCCATTTCTCTGCCTCCTCCTCCTCCGCCCTTTCCTCCTCCTTTTTGTTATCATCTTCTCCTCCTCCCATCCTCCTCTGTTTCATATCGCATTCCTCCCCCTCTTTTTTATTCGCCACTCATCCTTATCATATTCCTCTTTTCCCTTCGCCCCTCCATACTCTTCCTCTTCCTTATAATTTCCACCTTATTCTTCTCCTCCACCACTCCTCATTCTCCTCTTATCATTTTCCTCCTGCTTTTCCTCCGGTCTCTCCCGTCTCCTCCTCCTCCTTCTTTTTCGTCTAAATTTTTCTTCTTCGTTTTCCTTTCCTCCGCGACTTTTTGCGAACCAGCCATCTGTTCTCGGGAATAGTGAAGACATTTCGTAGAACGACACCGTGTCGTAGTGAGAATGATTGGCATCGTCCTCCTCCTCTAGCAAGGCTTCGGACTAAGATGAGAACAGTTCTATCGATTGTTTAGCAACATCTTGTGGCCGGCAAAGCAAATTAAGTCGACGTCTCATTTGTCATTTCCTTATTTTATTATTATATATATTAATCCATAATGATAGTCTCGGTTTAACGAGGCTGCGGAATACCAGTCTGTTCTTATAGGGAAGATGGTTAGAGCCGTCCTTTTTCCTTTTTCCAGGCTTCGAACTGACACCAAAAGAAGGGTGGCAGTTTTCTGTTTGGGTCGCCATGGACCGTTAACGTCGACCTTACTCTACGACTCAAATCCACCAACTTAGTCATTTCGATTGGATTGGATCCAGTGTAGGGATGAGCCGATTGGCATTTTTTCCGATTTCCGATTCCGATTAATTGGCCTGCTTTTTCGCCGATTCCTATTCCGATCCGATTTATGGGCAATATACACTTTTATTTGGTTCTAGACGCTGTTTGTTACTAAAAAGCCCGACTGTCCGCCATTTTGATGATGCTTCGACTCACAATTTTATTATTTTACACGGGCTTCCAATATTTAAGGTCAAATCTTACCGCAGAAGGTCGCCAAAACAGGTTAACATGTTTTGTGTTAATGAAAAAAGGAATTGTTTTTTTATCAAAAGTATTACTTTTTGTTATTCGGATTTTACGGCCTCGGATCGCCGATTCCGATTAATTCCGATTAGTGCAAAATCTGGTCATAATCGAATACCGAACGGATAATCGGTTCATTTCTAATCCAGAGTGTAACAACAACAAAAGCCGTTGACGTCGTTAGAAATAATTATTATTTGAGCCGTTCTCATTATTCATTATTTTGGTAGTTTACAGCTGAATTCAACTAATATAATTATAAAATTTAGCGGGCTATAACGGGCCACTTAAAATCAGCCCACCCACTCGCATTCCCCCTCCCGGCCGGCCGACACATATTTCTGTGAATTTTTATTATTATTAATAACAATATTATCATTGTGCCATGACAACGTTTGTTATTGGTTATTGCGATGACGTGGTATAACGTACGCCAGATTGAAGCCTCGAGATAAACAGATTAACACGACGCGCTTACAAGATTACACAGATTTCTGTTCTATTATATTATTAATTTTCATTCGCAGCGGTAGTTTCGGTTTAAAGATGTAGCCTCATAAGGGAGATAAATATCGTCGCCCTCCTTACTAATCCGGTCTTCGGACTGGCACCACTCGATGGTAGAGCAATTTTTCGTTGTTTATCACAATTTTGTGTCCGCCAAGGCCTGTCCTGTACAACTTTACCGTACGATGTGTGTGTAATTTTCCTTTTTAACGACTAGCTGTGTGGTAACAAAGACCATTAGCGTCGCCCTCCTCCTTTATCCAGGCTTGGTTACCGTACGATCGAAGATGAAAGACTATAATAATAGCGATAAAATGCTTTGGTTTTATTTATAACGTTTGAAGTATGCGCGTTATAAAGGTGTCCAAGACGAACATTGTATTATCTATTGCTTATCCGCATCTTGGGCTTGGTGCACGATGGAGAATCATAATATAGTTGTGAATTTATTTACTGCCACTTTAGAGTAGCCAAACATCAACCGATGGCGCTGAGCAATCGTAAGTGAAGGTCCCTACACAGTTCCCGTCTGAGGGGTTCAGGCTCCAACCCTAGGCTACTCTCCACGAAACAAGTCCATTGCTCTATCCAATCGGCCGCAGTGTCCGATAATATAAGAAGTGTTATTATTAGTAAATTGTGACATTAGTTGTAGTAGACGTCAAGAGACCATTTTCATCATTTGCCATCATTCGCCACCTGCTAGATCAGTTTCCGATTCAATAATAATCAATTGAATTTAACTTGAGATTTGTGGGACACAGTAGACGATTGGATGAATTCTTGCCTTGTAACGTCAACAGTAAGGCTCCACATTTTAGACAGTTACTGTGTACGGTCACCTTTGCATTTCCATCACTGACGATTGCTCAGCGCCATCGATTGATGCTTGGTCGCTTAACAGTGGCGCCTAATAAATGCACAACTATTGTATGATTATGCGCCATTTGCAAAATGTCGCTAAACATTAGGAGATTCAGTGCCCGTCTTAAACACCTTTATCACGTATTCTACCGATCCTATAAATTAAGCCAACGCGTTTTTTTAACAATAGACTTTTAGCCTCTTTCATATCAGTATGATGTCGACGTTAACGGTCCTTGTTGACCACAAAGACGATAAAGAACAGAAAAAGTATTTAGCAGAGAGTGATGTTAGTCCGAAGCTTTGATAGCGAGGAAGGGTGACGCTGTATTGCGCTGTATTTGATCATTTATAGCATAAACCTTTCAGAAGATCTCCAAGTGCGAGGTATATACTCCGATAGAAAAGAAAGGTTCTAAGGTGAAAAAAAAGGTAAGGATGACACCAGGAATGATGGTAGAGCGTAGAGAAGGAGGAAGTCCATTCCATGGAGAGGGACCAATGCAGGTAAAGGAACTGGATTGAGCTATAGTGGTCCTAACAAGGGTAACGCAGACGTCAAGCCTGTCAGAGGAGATGAGAGGACGCAATGACATGGCGGAGAGTGGACGGATAACTTGGTGACAGATATTTTGGAGCAAGACCCAGTTGAGTTTTGAGCACGAGAATGAAATCTTTAAATGGGATGCAAGCAGAGAGAGAGGGGTAGCCAATGAAGCTGTTCAGCCATGTAAAGATGTGATAGAATCTTGGAAGGCGAGATACAAGTCTAGCAGCAGCATTCAGTACGGACTGCGGAGGAGATTGACGAACCTTGGGTAAGCCAACAAGGAGAGAATTACAATAGTCATTCCGAGAACAGACAAAAGCGTGGACAATTGAGGTGAAGGTAGAGAATGAAACAGATCTGCGAATAGCCATGAGACGCCTAAGTTGGAAGTAAGAAGAGCGGGTGAGCTTGTGTTTGTGTTCAGTGAAGATGAGAGAGCTATCTAGGGTAAAACTCCAGCTGATCATTTACGCTATTACATAAAAGAAAGTCTCGCCAACTGCCGTATACTTGGGTGGTGCTCGTTTTAAACGGAGAAGGAGGAGGAGGAGGAGGAGGAGGAGGAGGAGGAGGAGGAGGAGGTGGGCGACGCTGATTATCTCTCATATGATGCAGCATCGCTAAACAGAAACTGTACCTACGGATGGAAATATAATTATACAATTTAATATCTCATTAAAATAATAAATTGAAGGCCAATGTAATTTGCCTTGGCAGCAGCAATGTATCGCCAAACAATGAATAATACAGTTTTCGTCTTAGACACCTTTAACGTGCTTTCTCGGTTGTTGGCCCTTCCATCTGGAATGACCTACCACTTAAGCTCCGTTTTTTACTTTTAAGCCATCTGACAGGGTTCTACAAGTCCCTCAAGTCTTTTTTCTTTAGTCGTGGCTGGGCTGGGAGCGCTCCTGAGTAGTTTCTTGAAGGGGCGCTATATAAATGCTCTGAATGAATGAATGAATGAATGAATGAATGAATGAATGAACAAGCATTCATCCGATTCCATAAATATAGCAAATACGGATCCAATCTAATTGTTTGAATAGTTTAAATTCGGCTAACACGTAGAGTAAGTTAAACGTCACAGGCCCTTGATAGCCACTAAATGTTTATAAGCAACGGGTAAAGTGTCTGGCTTTGGAAGGTGACGCATAATAAATTAGTAATAATAATAGTAATAATAAATAATATGATGGAATTTGAATGTACAGAGGTTTGAACAGTGAATAATACATTCGATGGTTCTCTTATTCTATCTTTCCATCAGTTTTCCTTCGTTCGTTTATCCTCTCTGAATATCCTGAGGAACTATTTCTCTTCTTATTCTAAGTGCTATGGCTAACCAATTGGTCATGATATTCAGTAAAGTGCAGTGCACTGAATAGCAGTTATAAAACGATCGCTACTGGAAAGAATCCTCCATACATAAATAATATTATCTCAAAGTTACTAATTACATGTATTCCAAGGAAAACCACGGTAACCACCTGTGCCATTTAATTCATTTAAGCAAGTAACCCAACCACCAACTTTAAACCACACCCTATTCACTGAACCCCCTCCCAACCAGTTAGTCTAAAACGACACCCTGCTCACTTAACCTTGATCAACAAGTAACTATGGACCAACACCAGTGACCCATCCAAGCTACTAATCTTAAACCAAACCTATGTCGCTCACTCTCTTTCAACCACTAACACTAACCAAACCCCCAATGACTCCCCAAGTATCTTTGCCTCCACGTGACCAGATGCAGCTGCCCACATGGCAGGAGTCATTCCCTTATCGTCCGATCGGTCATAGTCCTTCCAAGTGCCCTCCCTTAGGGTTCTCGTATTTTCCTTTCGAACAGCATCGTGGAATCTCTCCGCTGATGACATCACAGCCTAACGAAAGGAATCTGTAAAGCGAGAACCGGTTTACATGGTAACCCAAAAAACTAGGTTAATTTATGTAGCGCATATTTAAACCCAGGTTAAGGAGAAATTCAACATTTTTGATTTTATATGCATACCTCAGAGGTACATAGAGTCTAAGACATACAAACATATGGGCAGACAGAAAGACATAAAGACAGGAACGGAAGCAGATCTATTGGCAGAGAAGCAAGCAGGGAGACATAGGCCCAATTCTTAGAGAGACATTCAAATACAAATACAATACAATACAATACAATACAAAACAATTCAGACAGACAGAGAGACATACATACATACATCCAGAAAGAAGGACAGATAGACAGACACACAAACCGAAATACCGACAGCTCCACAGATCGACAGACATACAGATAGGAACAGAAGCAGAAATATAGACAGACAAGCAGGCAGGGAGGAAGACATAATTATATGCAGTCTAATAATTCCAAGAGCGCAACTCTGATTTCTCCACTGCCCTCACCCATCTTGCTATTCCAGTCCAAAACACCATCCACCGCAGCCCCCGTCTGACTGCCTGAATTCATTTTAAGTCTTTAATTGAGCGCCTGTGAATAACGTCGTTCCCGCAAAATGAACATAATTAGAGCGCTGTAATAAATTTAGTAAGATAAGGTTGACGTCAACGGCCATTATGGAGGTCGTAAGATGTCGCTGAATAGTGGATGATATTTTGGTCTTATTGCACACCTTTGAAACGAACTCAACCGACGGTATAAATAAAGCGAATGCGGTTTTTCGTTGTATGAGGAGATCCTGAGTGGCCGAGTGGGTAGGTAGCCCGCTCGTCACGCTGGCGCCCCGGGTTCGCTTCCCGGTCGGGTCGGTTTATCAGAGATTAATTTCTCGGATCTTTACTGCGGGTGGCTCGGTCGCAATTTAAACGTGGAGTACGAGGTTGCTTTCTGCCTCCGACACTAATCATCTTCGATATGAAAAAGTGTCGTTAAGCCGAAACAATTTATATTTTTCGTTGTATGTGCCATTTACCTCGGCTATCTCTCTCTCTTCGTTGTCTGTAGTAATTTCGCCCAAACGCTGTGTGATGATGGAGGAACGGTCAGAAATGTTCAAAATAATTGTAAAGTGCCAGTCCCAAGTCTGGGTGAAGGAGGAGGTCGATGCTAATGATCTTTGGGACCAACAAGTGCTGCAATTAACTAGTAAAATCAGAAGAACGGTACTGTATTAGTTTCATTATGCCACACAAACTGTTCAAAAATAATTCCACACCTCTTTTAAGTGTGATGTTCGCCTATAAGATTGGAAAGAAAGAGGTTCAATAATAGTTTATTTAAATGAGTGCCTGCTGCCCTCGAGTTTCAGTGGCATTTATTGGTGATTGCGTTAGGTAAAAGCAAAAAACTCTGCAAACTGCTCGTACTCTGGCAGTGCCAGTCAAAAGCCTGGAGAAACGACTCAACCACTGAAAAGGCACGACGCCGCGTCTTCGAAGTGCGAGCAAAGGGAACAACAAGTTCACCTCGTGATGCAGAACGAAGATTTCCAGGGCCAGGCAAACCTAAGATTGGGTAACAGATCTTCCACAAGTAGCCAGTAGTAACATTCCCTAACTGGCACTGCCAGACCCAGAGTAAGGTCGACGTTAACGGTCCTAGGCGGCTTCGAGTTGTCTTAAACTCCTTTAAAAAGCTTGCTCCCTACAGATGCTATTAATTTATTCAGTGACTGCTTTTAATTGCAAGTTTTCTCCTTCGAAGCGATGTTCGAGCAACTGCCTCAGAAGTTCACTCGACGGCGTAGCTGTCCGATGCGGACGCCATGTCGTGGCCAGTGAACTTCAGCCAATCCTGACATCTGGTCAGCCAGAGAAGATGAGCTTCAGCCCGGTCTGACTTCTGGCCAAGCGGAGACGAGGATCGGCGACCAAGTACGCAATGGCGAAAGTACCTACGCCACTGGACGTCCGTGCATTGCACATTCTGTGCTTAGTGCCAGCCGGTTCCAGTCTCAACTCTTGAAAAAAGAGGAGGGCGACGCTAATGGTCTATGTTACTAAACAGTGTCGTAAAACTGAAATACTCCTACTACTAATCGCCAAATCAACATTATATCTTTTTTATAAAGTAAGGTCGACGTTAGCGGTCCTTGGTTGCCACAAGATGTCGCTTAACAATTAATTATAATAGTGGTCGTCTTAGACACCTTCAAAACGCTTCCTTAAGTCGATATAAATACGGCAAATGCGTTTCATCGCTAGATCCGCCTCCACTAGCGTCATACATTTCTTTACGTCGATTGATGCCTTGTTCATTACTACAACGGCTCAATATAAGTTATTCAGATTAGATTAAATTAAATTAAGTAAGTATATTCTTTATTAAACCAGTTGCAATGCATATCCACAATTTGTTGTGCATGTCATACATTTACTATGTATTATGTATTTATTATATATTATTATTTATGCAGAGTATCACATTCTTATTAAAAACGATCTGCGTGTGAGATTGTGGAATAAAACGGTCACATAGTCTCCGGCACAGGGATTAGATTAGATTGGATTGGATTGGAATGGATTGGATAAGATTACTGTCTCATTGATTCCGTATTAGCTCCTCTAAAGAAAGCGACCATCGACGTTATAGAAGTTATTCAGATGCAATTACCAACCATTGCCTGAGTTGAGTATTTGTGACTTGGACCTTACAGTGATGCTTTATTAAGACGGGCGCTATAGAAGTCGAAGCTACATTGGCCGTTGTCTTGTCTGCGCCTGAGATATATCGTTACCTTAGTTTACCTTTACTAATGTAGACATAGCTTTGTTAACCCTTCCTTACTTAATCTTTATTTACCTCTGTTTCACTTGCTTCCCTTTATGGACCTTGCTTGTACTTACTCATTCACATTGCCTTGCCTAATTATACCTTGCCTTAATTACCTTAGTGCCTGACATTATCTTAATTAACTTACATCGCCTTACAAGAATTCACCTGACTTTTCCTTAAGTTGCAGTATCTTACTTTCTTCCCGACCTGACCTTATTTTACACAGGCAGATTAAGGTCAGGTCGGGTAAACAAAGAAAGGTTAGGCCACACCTTGCCTTACCTGACTAGAAAGTACCTGACATGAACTTACTTTACTTTATCCTACCTTTCATTACATTACTTAAATTACCAGAGCTTGTCTTACTTCACTTGTCTTATCATTGGTCTTATTTGTTTCGTCTGCCTCTGCAGTCAGCCATCACTTCGGTTACGGTCTGATGGACGTCGATGCCATGGTCACTCTGGCGGAAAACTGGACGACGGTTCCAGCCCAACATTGATGCGAGATAACGTCAACGCAGGCCACCAGGTCAGTTCATTATCGGAAATATTAGTATGCAGAGGTATGAAAGGTAAATGTGTCTATATTATAGTTGTGTAAGCAACTATTTGAAGAAGCATAACCCGTAAAGGTAACAACGGTTTGCTGATAGAGGTAGCGCAAAGGTAAAAAGCGAAATTGATAAGTTACTGTATATAAATGCAAGAAAGGTAGCACAAGGCAGGTAAATGTATGCATTGATAAAGTGTCCTCGTGAGGTACTTTATACACGCATACATACATACATACATACATAAATACATACATACATACATACATACATACATACTAAATATCTTTGTTACCACATTCTCCGCCCCCTCTCTGCCACGTCAAAGCGTCCTCTCAGATCCTCTGACCGACCTGACCTTTTTGTTCCCCGTGTAAGGACCACAATGGCTCAATCCAGATCCTTTGTGTGCATAGGTCCCTCTCTATGGATTGGACTTCTCCTTTTCTACGCTCTACAATCCTCTCTAGTAGCATCTCTGTATACCTCTTTCTCGCACCTTAAAACCTTCATTTTTCCTCGGAGTACCTCGCACTGGGACCGCTTCTGAAAGGCTTATGTTATGAAAAGCGCTTAATACATGATCAAATACAATACAATACAATACATACATACATACATACATACATACATACATACATACATACATACATACATACATACATACATACATACATACATACATACATACATACATACATACATACATACATACATACATACATACATACATACATAGACACATGCCATACATCAATGAATACAAAGGCAACACTCTAGGTCGCTGCTTTTCAGTGTGGCTGCTAGATTCTTCCTTCCACTATTCAACAAGGCCACATCGAATTATCAAGATCCGTTCTTCGGTTGCTGGACCTATATCGTGGAACTCTCCCTGTGTTTGTCCGTTCTGTTCAGTCGCCAAAGTTACTTCGTTCTGAACCTCAAACTTACCTCTTTCAAATTGCTTCCACACCAATGACTGCATCTCATCTCTGACTAATTGAACTGATCTTCTGAATATAATTATTGCCCTTGTTACGGCTTGCTATTGTTACGCATCGGTCGATGCCCTATGCATTAGACAACGGCGCCATAGAAGTTTTCAATTTAATAGCAGTTGTAATCAATTGCCCCAATCATGGTATGATTATTTGTTTACATAAGTTTAAAGCAGGTATGAAGTTGCAAATAGTAGAGGCATTTCGTAGTTTCTGTATAACGTGTCGTAATGAGGATGATTAGCGTCATCCTCCTCATTTATCAAGGCTTCGGACTGGCACTACCCGATGGTAAGCAGTTTTCCGTTTTACATCAGCATCTTGCAGCGGCCAAGGCCGTCAACATCGACCAGAGCTTGTGAGAAGGGTTAGATGTGAGCTAGCGATCAAACGCATTTGCCGAATTTATAGCATTTGTAGGATAATTTTAACGGTGTCTAAGTTGAGCACTGTGTAATTAATTGTTAAGCGGCAGCTTGTGGCCGCTAAGAACTGTTATCGTTATTATCATACAGTACATACTCTTTGGTTATGTTTTCTGACTCAGTGGCATTTGGATGGATGGATCCACAGTTTAACGACATCTTATGACAACAAAGACCATTGACGTCGAGATAAATTGTTTTGCCATATTACAGCTCTTAATTCAGTGGCAATAGTAGTAGTAGTAGTTTCAGTTTAACGACACTGTGTGATAACAAAGATCATTAGCGTCGTAATGAGGACAATTGACGTCGTCCTCCTCTGTTATTACGGCTTCGGACTGGCACTACCCAATCGTAGGCAGTTTTCCGTTGTTTATCACCATGCTGTAGCGGCCATCAACGTCGATCATAGCCTATGAGAGAGTTAGCTGGTGTCTAGTGATAAAACGCATTTTGCTGAATTTATAGCGTCTGTAGGATAGTTTTAATGGTGTCTGAGACGACAACGGTATAAACTGATTGTTAAGTAATGGCTTGTGGCTGCGAAGAACCCTTAACGTCATGCCTACTGTTTGATGGAGCTCCTGTGTTCCACTGGCAATTCAAGGCATTTGCTAAATTTTGTAACGCAGAAATAGTGCATGTTAAAGGTGTCCAAGATGCGCATTGTATTATTAATTCTTTGGCGACATCTTGTGGCTGCCAAGGCCAATACCGTCGACTTATATTTTAACTTATATTCTAATTAGATATATTTCCATCTGTAGCCCTGTAGTCACTGTTTAACGACGCTGCGTCATAAGAGAGAAAAATCAGCGTCGCCCTCCTTTACCAAGGTTTCAGACTGGCACCACCCGTGTACATGATTTTCTTCCACGTATACGTTGTTTAACGACGCACAGCGTAACAGCGTAAATGATCAGCTTCACTCTCCTCGGTTATCAGGGTTTCGAACTGGCATTACATTCGGTGATCGGCAGTTTTCCTTTTCCTATTGCCATTTCGCCAAGATCCGTTAACGTCTACCTTACCAACAAGTTCCGAATTTTGTCGACATTCAATCGATACAACGCATATGCTGAATTTATAGCATCGGATGATTGCGCTCTAAAGGTGTTTAAGGAAGCGACATCGCTACTGCTTAGCGACATCTTGGGATAGCGCGTGATGGATAATCATAATATTATATTTCTGCATTTATTAAGCATTTATTATGACAAAGCATCAATCGATGGCGCTGAGCAATCGTGAGTGAAGGACTTGCTCAAATCCTACACAGTAACCGTCTCAGATGAGGAGGGTCGAATCCGATCTGTCTGCGTTGCAAGGCAAGCACTCATCTAATAGGCTACCGGGTCCCACAAACCGTAGATAAAAGTCAATCAATTCCATCTGCAGAAACTGATCAAGCAGTGTCTCCAACTGTTGGCGAGTGATGAAAGTAGTATCTTGATGTCTGGAAGATATGATTAGATTTAGATAATAATAAATGAGAAAAGATTAGATTATCCGGTGTGATTAGATCATAAGAAGATATCAGATAGGAAAAGACGAGATGACGATTAGATTCGAAAGATTAGATTATTATATAACTGAAGGTTAGATCATAATAAACTAGATACTGGACGAATAGATTAGACAGGATTTGAAAAGATTAGATGAATTATAGTTAACATTAGGTTATATGAATGTAACATAATGCATAGATTAAATGACTAGACCATTAGATTAGACGATTAGATTAGATAAGTATGGTTATGTTAGATAATGATTAGTTTATATGATTAGAATACTAAAGACTTTGCTATGCATAAACTAGATCAGAATAAATTACATGATTTGATTAAATTATCAGTAAAGATTAGAATATATATGATTATATTAAATGGTGATAAGATTACCTGTGCTTAGATCCGTGTAGCTCCACTCACAGACGCTCCACCTATTCCAGACACCCATCGGTCGCTTCAAGTAAATCCGAGGTTAAGAAGCCAGATCGAAATTACACAGGAAAGTGAAGATGACTGCAATGAAATGTCATGTAATACAACGGAATATAAAGTAATCCATTGCAAATGCTCCATTATTTCTCAGCCCAAGCAACGACCAAGTCATGGAGACCAGATTAGTCAAATGAAGTCCACAATAGTCAGGTTGTTTGATCCGTTTAGGTGCCAGGTCAGAATCCGGGAGGTCAGGCCGAGGAGACAGCATGATGCTACGGTGTACAGTAAACTACGTGCAGTACATGAAACGCAATCTCGACAACTGTCCTATACTCGGTTAAGCCTCGTTAAAGGAGGGTAACGCTGATTATATATATAATTATCTGTCTTATGACGCAGCGTCGTTTAACAGGAATGTATGGAAATATTATTATCGTATCTAATATCTAATTAGAACGTAAGTATAAGGTCGATGACTTTGGCCTTCGGAGCCACAAGGTGTCGCTAAATAATAAATAATACAGTGTTCATCTTAGACACCTTTAACTCGCATTCTTCCGATTCTATAAACTCAGAAAATCCGTTAAATCGCTACACTAAACCGTAGGCGTCATTCGACGTAAAAGGCCCTTGACGGCCAGAAAATGGTTATAAGCAACGGATTAAAATATCTTTCATTCTATGGAATCGCCAAATAAATTCGTAATATTAATTGTGATCATAAATAAGAGGATGTTTGATTAGAGTAGGATTGGATTGATTAGGGCAGGAGTTCTTGAAGGGTGATAGACGGAAGAGCATATTGGAAGGGAAGCTTTAATTTTCATTTAATTAAAATTAAAATCGCAAAATTACTAATTAATTAGCATCTGCGGTGTCTAATGCACAAGGCTTCGAGCGATGGCGCACCAAAGCACAACCGTAATCATGTCATCGTGGAGAAGATCAGATGACGATTTCTGATGAAGAACTGTTTTTATCTCTATGAAGATGTCCCGAAGCACTGTCCAGGAGGTGGAAGAGGGGCAGACATTTTTGTAACAAGGTCATAGCCAGGGCAGTCATACAAGTAACCAGTGCAAGTGGATATTTATGCCCTAAATAAATTCTCGGCAGGGCAAAATGTCTGGCAGGGTAACGACCAGGTCAAAGGTTTCTTATCAAGGCATTTGCCCTGGCTTGCCCTGCTGTAGCGTCGCCACCGTTTTAAATGTGTCTAGTCGATCGCTCTATCCAAGCATCCACCATGTTTAAGAATTGGTTCCTGAACCACCCAATTTCATAAGTGTATTTCCTCGTAACCGTTGCATCAATTTTAATAAAATTTGCAGGGTATAGATAGAATAGACTGATGTTCATGTGCACCAAATTTAGTACCTATAATAGTACAATTGACCAAGATATTTAACAAAGTCTAGTGTTCTACTTTATCGTGGACACAGTGTATTTCGACTCCTCTCCCTCTTCCATTGTCTCCTCGTTTTCCTGTTCTTCCACTCCTCTTCCTTCTGCCTTTTCTCCTTTCTCGCGACTCTTCCTATTCAACCTGTTCCTTCTTTTCTTCTTCTGTTCCTCCGCACCTGCTCCTCCGTCTCATTTTCCTCCTCCTTCTTTTCATCCGCTCCTCCTCTTCCGTATGATCTTTCTCCTCTCCTTTTCCTCCCCATCCGCCTCCTTTGTGTGATTAACTTCCAGTGGAAAACGCCTACTAGGCCTCAAGTTAAGTCTCCCTTAACGACTGCCTCTCTAACGTGGCTTAATTCTTAGAAGCGGTATCACAACTCCCTGTCGCCACAGACAGTGATGCCACCTGCAACCTCTGTGGTGCCAGCTGCTCATTCCTCCGGACGTCATCCCACCCCTGTTAAATCACCTTGTTTCCGCAGCCTTAAACCTCTCCACGACCCAAATTGTCGGCCAGCCTTCTGTGCTCAGCCTGTATCTGCGTTCCAACAAAATCGTCGTCATCATCATCATCATCTTCATCACTGGACACGGTAGCCGATTTGACGTAACTCGGGTGTTTGAGCTGGTCTCTCTGACGCAGCATTTGTGTGAGGCTGAGAAATTTCGGAGAATTTACAGTAGATTACTTTACATTCCATTGAATTACATTCCATTGCATTAAATTTCATTTGTCTTCCCTGATTTATGAGATTACGACCTATATGACAATTCGACATGACATCTTTTGTTGTCTATGTGTTGCCTCGTTGGATTTATTTAGTCGTTGTTGATTTAGACCTTACTTTCATTTATATGGTTCTTTGTAACCAAGTTCTCCGCCCCCTCTCTGCCACGTCAAATCGTCCTCTCAGATCCTCTGACCGGCTTGACCTTTTTGTTCCCCGTGATAGGACCACAATGGCTCAATCCAGGTCCTTTGTGTGCATAGGTCCCTCTCTATGGAATCGACTTCCTCCTTCTCTACGATCCACAAACCTCTCTAGTAGCATCTCTACCTCTTTCTCTCACCTTAAAACCTTCCTTTTTCCTCGAAGTACGTCACTGGGAGCGCTTCTGAAAGGCTTATGCTATGAGAAGCGCTTTATAAATGATCAAATACAGTACAATACAATGCAATATGTTTCTATGGATTAGCTATCGAGAGAAGGCAACTGAGGAATATATAAGGTCAACCGAAGGCGTTAAAAAGGTGTCTAAAGACGGCACTACATTGTAAATGATTTAACGCCATCTAGCGACCTCCTGACCCGTTCAAGTAGTATTAGTTTCAGTTTAACGACCGCTGTGTGGTAACAAAGACCATTAGCATCGCCCTCCTCCTTTATCCAGGCTTGGAACTTGCACTGCCAAAGTACCAACCGTTCAAGTCGCCTTTATCTTTATTTATGCGGATTAGACCTAACCGGGTCATCGTCTGGTTGAGGTTCTAATGATGCGCTGAATTAAAGGCGGATCAATTATTTAAATGATGATTTCTTATCCAGAGAGAATGGATATACAATAGATAGACAATTATGTCACCTAAAGATGCATACCTACATATATAAATAAACACATACTTGTATGCATACATACAGTACATACATGCATACAAACACGCATACATACATACTTCACATGCAATAACATAGATGCATATACATTATATGATTACATAGACGCACATACAGACACACATGCATACATAAATACATATTACATATAGGTGCACACGCACATACAAGCAAACATAGAGGCAGAGACACTTGACAGCATATGCATGCATACCTGCCAGTCTAAACCGTGGATGAAGGAGGGGGACGTTGATTATCTCTCTTATGATAGAGGGTTGTTAAACAGGAACCATGCTACGGATTGAAAGCAATTTATTTCATTGGAATGTAAGTTAAAGGTGGACCAATTGGCCTTGCTGGTGTCCCGAGATATTTTATCCCCCCCTAAAGCATATTCCTCGGATGGAATAAACCGATTTAGAGTATCCGGGGAGATAAACCATTCTATCACCCATCGTCATACGCATCACGATGGCCAAGACGAAAATCCAGTCAAAATCACCAAACACGAAGTAAATTAATTTCAGGTCGATCTACAAACTAAAGATACGCAACTTAAAATATTTTATGTGTACAATAAATCCAAACAGTACGAGTGAATACATATGACGAGTGTTTAACTGAATGAGTAAATGGCTAATTTACGCATGACAGAATTTACACATGACCGAATTTACCTGTGACTGAATATACCTGTGACTGAATTCTCACATAGCTGAATTTATGCGTGACTGAATTTACGCATGACTGAATTTACGCGTGACTGAATTCATAATTGGCTTCTGAATGACGTATACCTTTACGCGTTACTATGTTTACAGCCATCGTCATGGAACTACCGTGGTTGACTCTGAGCTTATCAATCATAAGGAACTGCTCCTCTTGTTTCTCTTCTTCTTCCCGGGATTTGAACCTGATGCTTTCGGCTGTGAACATCACAAACTATAGAAACCATTTCGCCGGTTCAAACCCGTTCCTATAAATAGGTAGCTTCGATTTAACGAAGCTATATCATAACGAAGATGATTATCGTCGCCCTCCTTATTCCAGCCTTCGGACTGGCACTTTCTATTGTAATATAGATTCATTTTGAAAATATAGACTAGGCGTATTGTTACGTCACTTTGATTATGATACAAATCTATTGTAATATAGATTCATTTTTCTGTGTGTACAACTGTCTGTCTTACGGTCATTGTCTTTCTCTGTTTTTCTATCCCTAAAGCTCCGTCTTCTTAAAGTTAAGTAAAGCTCTTTATTCCTGGTAGGACATTGGGAGTTGCCGATTGGTTAGAGTGGTTGACCTGCAACGCAGAGAGTACAAGTTTGAGCCTCACCTGAGGCAGTCACTGTGTAGGGACCTTGACCAAGTCCTTCACACACAATAATATTGCTCTGCACCATCGATGTTCTGTCTTATGGTCTGAACTTTTGAAGATAGGGCAATATCAAATACAGTTGTATTGTATTGTTTATTTTCTGCTGTTTGGCCTCTAGCTGGCAGTGGGTGAGTTCAAAGGTTCGGGACACGGGACCAGTACAATCCAGGACTTGCTGCTTATTTTATATGCTTATTACTTTACCAAATTTGGGCGTGATTAACTGTGCATAGTGCAATGTTTTGACATGAAATATAAATAAAACGCAACTGGAGTATTTATTTGATCTGTCTAAGGCGTATTAAAGGTGTCTAGAGGCATAGGCCTACACTGATTTACATAAAATACATACACATGGTGTCACATGCGTACAAGCATACATGTATAATACATACATACTTTCAGATGCAGATGCATACATAAACATGCATACATACATGCATAAACACATAGATACACATGTACACACATACAATGTCATACATACATACATACATACATACATAGAAACGCAGAAATGCTAACATGAGTGATAATGGATAATTAAAGTTCATTACAAGATTTTAGAATAAACTAGTAAATATTTTTATATAATGATCTGGGAATAAATTGAGAGTTGTCCTTTGGTGGGAGAGTACATGTATGGTTGTGTGCTAAGTTTGTGCTAAATGCCATCTAGCGACGTCTACCCTTACTTACCCCCACAAGATTCTCGGACACAACATTGATTAAATATCGTGCATGTGAGGACGGGTCTTGTTATTTTTTACGGTGATTTGGATTGGATCCACAGTTTAACGGCAGCTTATGACTACATAGGCCGTAGCCGCCTACAAAGATTAGCTTTGGCATATTACATATTCGCTAAAGCATTAAATTGCTAATTTTCTCTATCTTAAAATGCATAAACAGCTAGAAATGTATGAAATTTTCTCCTTTCGACGTCAACGGAATTTGATGGTATAAGACGTCGTTTTGCTCTTAATATTAATTTATTAAATAAATTAATTAAACATTTTTTTCTCATCGCCAGAATCCCTCCCTTTGCTCTCGTGAAACGGGGTGGGTGTCAATGGTCCCACGGAGGCCGCACAATAGTACTAACATCCGTTCAATACTACATGAGTTAATGCTTACTTACTAATCGCTTGTCGCGTGTCTCATTTAACCCTACGACGCACACCTGGGGTCAATTTGACCCCATCGATGGAATTTTTTGAATAGCTGCGTTGATACAAATAGTAAAAATCTGAAATAATTCAAATTCCTCAGCAATTCATCCCTCTACATATATGGAAAAATTCGAAGAGTTTAAAATTCTAGGTTCAGTGATACAAAAATAAGAATGACACTCGGGCATATTTAGCACACCTGGGGTCAATCTGACCCCAGGCTGTAACATTGACTATAACATAAACCAGGCTACGTTACATACACAAATACACACATACATACGCACATACACACATGCATACATATATATATATGTAAATACATACATACAAGCATACATACATACATACATACATACATACATCCATCAACACACACAAAACACACATATATATACATACAAATATATGCATCCCTACATATATAGGCTACATGTACATGAATACATGCATATACACACATAGAAACTATATACATGAATGCATGCATACATACATACATACACACATGCATACACACATATAGAAATACATACCAATATACATCCATACATAATTACATATACATGTTCATGCGTATATGTATATACACACACATACATACAAATATATACATGCATGCATACGTACATACATACATACGTACATATACAAATATACATGCATACATCCATCCCACCATACATAGATTCATCCCTGCATGCATACGCACATACATACATACATACATACATACATACATACATACATACATACATACATACATACATACATACATACATACATACATACATACATACATGTATACATACATACATACATACATATGTAGTTATGTGCATACACATATACATACATACATACATACATACATACATACATACATACATACATACATACATACATACATACATACATACATACATACATACACACTTACATGTATACATACATACATACATACATATGTAGTTATGTGCATACATATATACATACATACATACATACATACATACATATATGCATACATACATGCATACATACATGCATACATACATACATACGTGCTTGAAACAGACGTCACAAAAACTTTCATTTCCAGTATTAGAACGATCACTGTGGTGTCGAACACTTAGGTTACAACAAACGATTTTTTGTTTCGTACATTGAATCTGACATTGTATCATGATTCAAACATTTTCCGTACATGCGCGCACTCTGTCCAACCTAAACTTGGAGCATCCATTTCGACTTTATATTAAAATGGTATTAAATCCACCCTTGTTTTCGGTGGGGTCAATTTGACCCCAGGTGTGCTAAATGTGTTGACCAGGAAGGTGTGCGTCATAGGGTTAATTTTACTGATCACTTTAACTACCGATCGATTCTGTTTTGAATATGCGCCTGTGAATAAGTTCGTTACCTCTATTAATTTTATCATTTTCGGGCGGCGTAGGAAACTCTAGATTACGATAACGATACATACTCTGGTATGGCAACATCAACGTTACCGGTCCTGGAAACCGTAAGACATCGTTCAACAATGGAAAATGCGATTGTGTCGTAAGACACCTTTTCAAACGCTCTACCGACGATATAAATTCAGAAACTGTTTTTCGTCCCAGAATCCATCTGCTTAACGATTAGCTGTGTGGTAACAAAGACCATTAGCGTCACCCTCTGCCTTTATCCAGGCTTGGGACTGGCACTGTCAAAAAGCGAACAGTGGAGGAGTTGTGATTTGTAAGGTGAAGTCGATTTGAAAGGCTCTTCTAGCAGTTAATCGTAGCAGTTAACGCTACAGCGTTAAGATGCTGGATTTCCTGGATGCTGTTCTAACTTGGATGTTGCGAATAAATTTGCCACTCAGTTTAGTAAGAACTTCCATATGTCTGACCAGAACGCAGAGGCCGTACATGACTTTGAAAAGGCACGTAATCATGCTCAGCGCACACAACTCATTTATAATCCTGATGTTTCGGTGGAAGCAATAAGCAGCTGTGTTAAAGCCTTGCATACTGGGAAGGCTTGTGGTCCAGACGATCTATCAGCGGAGCACTTGTTGTATGCCCATCCCAGCCTTATTGTTCATCTTAAGTTATTGTTTTCAAGCATATTCACCCATGGATTTGTACCTGACAGCTTTGGCGCTGGAACTATAGTACCTTTAATTAAAGATAAAACTGGGAATCTGAATGATACTGAGAATTACAGACCCATTACTTTGATTCCTGTAATTTCTAAGCTCTTTGAATCTTTGCTCCTTAATATATGTCAAAAGTATTTGCCGATTGATGACTTGCAGTTTGGCTTCAAGCCTGGGTTGGGTTGCACTGATGCTATTTTTGCCTTGAAGTCATCCATTAACTATTTCAACTCTAGAGGTAGTTGCGTGTATGCTGCAGCGTTGGATCTAAGTAAAGCCTTTGATAGTGTGAATCATTATAAATTATTTAAGGAGTTACTTAATTACAATATACCAGTACCCATTGTGGACATTATTTGCAATTGGTATGGTAAGTTTTTTGTTACGGCTAGATGGAATGGTAGTTTTTCCTCTCAGTTTCATGTTGGCAGTGGTGTTAGACAGGGCAGCACTTTGTCCCCTGCACTATTTAACCTTTTGATGCATGTATTTGTTTTCAATTTGAGGCGCACTGACATGGGTTGTCATATTAAGAATCACTTCTATGGTTGTTTTTTATATGCTGATGACATTATTTTACTTTCCCCTTCAGTAAATGGTCTCCAAGTCATGCTGAATGTTTGCTGCAGCACCAGCAGTGCCCTTTTGCTTAAGTTTAATTGTTCTAAATCTTACTGCATACAATTTGGTAAAGGGTGTTCCAAGTCAATTGACGCGATGTCTTTGGGTGATAACTCAATCTCCTGGGTTGATTCCCTTAAGTATTTGGGTGTACATTTTATGGGTGGCCGTAGAAATGTAATGTTTGACATTGGTCCTTTGAAGAGATCGTTCTACCGGGCATGTAATTGTATTGCATCTCATGCCTCCTATTTAGATGAAATTTTACATCTCCACTTACAAGAAACCTATTCCCTGCCCCTTTTGACCTATGCTCTCCCTGCCTTGACTTTGTCAGCAAGACAATCTAATGAATTAAATGTATGCTGGAATTCTGTATATCGTCTTATATTTGGGTTTAATAAATGGGAAAGTGTTAAAAGTTTCATTAATGGACTGGGTAGGCTGAATTTCACTTTCCTGGCGAAATTACGCCGTTGTAAACTGTATTTCCATTTAATCTATTCTGAAAATGTTGCCCTTTATAATCTGTTTTGGACATTCCTATTAGACAATTTCCATAATGATGATTGCCTTGCCTTGGTATTCATGAAGAAACATGATGCCATTACACAATTGTATAATAAGTTTGATGACTTGTGTACACAGAGCTGAGCTTTTGTGGTCTATAATTGATGCTTTGTGGACTATAATTAATGCTCTATGTGTCTTTTATTTTTCTCATTTTTGTATCGTTTAGTTGTTGTTCTGCCTCTGTGGCGTAATAAAGTGTTCATAAGATAGACGATTAGCGTTGCCCTCCTTAATTATGGATATTGAAGTTTTTAAATGATTATAGTCAAAACAATTATCGCAAAAAAACCATTAGATCCCATCTGATTTCTGAGGAAGTTCAAGACACTTCAGTCTAAAAGTGTGCTTTTTCAGATTTAAAGAAATTCGCATTAGGGTCAAGGTCAAGGTTGAAGTGCTCAATAGCAGAATATGGTCTTAGTGGTAAAATGGTCCTATAAACTGTTTAACGTTACAGGAATTGATACATACTTACTAATCGCTTGTCGTGTGTCTCAGTGAATTTTACAGAGCGTGAATACCTTAGTTACCTATCGATTGTGTTTTGACTGAGCGACTATTGATAAGCTTGCTCCCTCTAATTAGTATTCTCGGGCGTTGTAGAAATCTCCAGATTACGAATTCGATACATGCATACATATATGTACACAGGGGTGGACTGGGGAGTTCAAGCGGCCCGGGAAAAAAACAAAAAGCGGCCCTAACTTCATGACTTTTATTTTCTTTGTGCATTTTTTCATGCATACCCGAGGGCCAGTGACCTCCAAAGTCATGGGTCACTTTACAAATTACATTATGCAATAACAAAAAACGATAAATCGCATATATAATTTATAATTATATATAAAATATTAAGAATGCGTCAACTCAAGTTATAAATCAATTTATTCGGACTCACTGTGATGGTATTATTGCTGTTTATAGTATTAGCAACTTCTTTAAGCCGGGTGCCATTTCGGCTACATGATCTATAATTGTGTCATTATTCAGTTCACTTAAAACATCGGTTTCTGTTGACATAAGCATAAAAGCTTCAAGGTGTGTAGATGACAATGAGCTTCGCAAGCGATTCTTAATGTATTTCAATTTAGAGAAAGATCTCTCACAAGCTACTTGGGTAGACGACAGAGTCAATAAAAGTTTATATGCACTAAAGAGATGCTTGTATGCTTGCCCATAGAAACTGTATTTATGTAGTACAGAAAAGCAGCAAACAGGACATTTTTTGCAAAATTTGCATTTTCGAAGTTCCTCACTTTTATCCACAACTTGGTCGTCCCAGTGTTCATGTGGCGAATCTTCACTTTCACTGACGCTGTCCTCTACTGAATCATCGAACATTTGGAGAAGGTTTTAAATAAATCGACTAGATTTCGGCATTTAGCTCCATCTTTACCAAGAATCTTTAGTTTCTTATCTCTTACTTTCTCCGCACCACCTTTACATTTACGTTTCGGATTTATATCACTCATAACCGTAACATATCTTATTTAATTAATATTACTTATTACTAACTAACAAATTTAAAAGAAATTTTATCAAAACAAACTCAGTGGAAGACGCCGGAAGTAGAATGGAAGATGTAAATTCTTATCTAACATGGCGGCCGCTGGCTGTACGGAGCACTGTAGGTAAGTAAGTATGCATTGCTCTTTTTCAGTTAATTTACAAACCGGTTAACCGAAACTAAAAACCGGTTAACCGATGCCGCAATTTTTTGTAAAAAAACCTGTATCATCTGTACTAAATTGATTAAATTATTATATCACCGGTCCTGGCGGCCCACCGGGAATCTTCCCGGTGTCCCGGCGGCCCAGTCCACCCCCTGTATGTACACTACTCTAGAAAGGCAAGCTCAACGTTACCGGTACTCGAAGCCGTAATATATCGCTAAACAATGGATTATGCGATTGTGTCATAAGACACCTTTTTAAACGCTCTCCCACCGATATAAATTCAGAAACTGCGTTTCGTCACAGAATCAACGAGGACTATGCAGTTTATCGTAAAGTCGATCTGTGAGGCTCTTTTAGCCAAACGCGTCATAAGATAGAATGGATGATTAGCGTCGCCCTCATTAACCCTCGGGCTACCAAGGGGGTGGTTGCCACCCCCTAGGTTTTTTTCATCTCAAACTTTTTCCGAATGGAATAAAAATTTGACCTTTTAGGTAGCTGTAGGGGGTTCATTTGCACACGTTTTGAGGTAAAATGTGAGATGATATCTCACACCGTTCAAAAGTTATACCCAATATACCCGAGGTACCAGGGGGTGGATACCACCCCCCCTAGATTTTCGACTATATCTTATCCGTCATTTAATATTAAGAGACACAAATTATACCACTCTATAGAGGGAATGTGGGGCTACATTTCTATGGTCACTGAGTTGACCTGAGACAACCGGAAGTGCTCAAAATAAATTATAATACGCGTAACATGCGTGGAAAATGGCTGAATGGAAGGACTCCCCCTTAGTTTTTTGTCTGTAGCGTATTCATTTGTCTTCCTGGAAGAGAAACAAAGACACCATTCTTTAGAGGGAATGAAGGGCTTCATTTGCATACCTACATCTTTGTCTTTTGAATACCGGAAGTGATCAAAATAAATAATAATACGCGTAATCTGTGTGAAAATGGCTGAATACAGCGTTATAACGTAAACCGATATATATGTATGGATAAATATGTATGGATGTACATTTATACTATATAAACATGTGTAGGGATGATTTTGTGTATCTTTTATACATAGATTAGTTTCAAAACACACATAATCTTATATTTGTTTATCCAAAAAGTACAAAATGTACGCAATAATATACAATATTGCTAATTAATGGGTCCAATTGTTAAAAGTGATGTAATTTCGAGGTGCATTCACATAATGTACAACTAAATACACCATTCTGTGCAGAAATGAATGCTGAATCCAATGCTATATTACAAGTTATGATATATAAAACCAAACACGAAATCCAGGGGGTGGTAACCACCCCCCTTGGTAGTCCGTGTTACAAAAAAGCTTGGTAGCCCTAGGGTTAATACTCTCGTCTTCGGACTAGCACCACCCGATGGTGGAGCAATTTCAATTGTTAATCGCCATGTTGTGGGCTCCGAGGGGCCGAGGGCCGTTATCGCAGACTTTACCGTATGAGCGCGATACTTGAATGTTAGCTAGCGTTTTATTATTATTAAAATACCCCTCTTGCTGTTACAATCCCGTAGCCGTCTGACTGTCTGACCCTTCGATCTTAACATGAATCCTATTCTGACCTCTTATACCTGCCTACCGATTTTGTTTTTGACTGAGCGCCTGTGAATAACGTCGTTCCCGTAAATGAACTTATTAGAGCTCTGTATAAATTTGGTAAGGTAAGGCTGACGTTAACGGCCATGGAGGTCGTAAGATGTCGCTGAACAATGGATGATATTTAGGTCTCATTAGACACCTCGAAATTACCAAAGCGCCACTTGGAAGCAAATAAAACGCATTAGCAGGATTTATAGCGTCAGAAGAGTGCGTGTTAAAGGTGTTTAAGACGAGCACTCCATTATCTAATGCTTAACAACATCTTGGGATTTTTGCGCGATGCATAATCATACAATATTTGTGCATTTATTAGGCGCCGCTGTATTGCGAACATGCATCAATCGATGGCGCTGAGCAATCGTGAGTGAAGGATCCATACACAGTTCCCGTCTCAGGGGTTCAAGCTCGAACCCCGTATACGGTATACCTTCACCGTTACAAGTCCAGTGCTCTAAGCAATCGGCCGCAGTGTCCGATAATAGTAGAAGTGTTAATAGTAGTAAATTGTGACATTAGTTGTAGTAGACGTCAAGAGACCACTTCCATCATTTGCCATCATTCGTCACCTGCTCGATCAGTTTCCGTTTCAAGAATTGATTGAATTTGACCTAAGATTTGTAGGACACAGTAAACGATTGAATGAATGCTTGCCTTGTAACACGGAGAGTACGAGTTCGAGACTCCTCATTTTAGACGCTTGGTGTTTTAGCATTTCCATCACTGACGATTGCTCAGCGCCATCGATTGACACTTGGTCGTCAAACAGTGGCGCCTAATAAATGCACAAATAATTATAGTATGATTATGCTTCGCGCGTCATTTACAAAATGTCGTTAAAAAATAGGCAATGCAGTGCTCGCCTTAGACACCTTTACTACTAACCGATCCTGTGCTATAAATTCAGCCAATGCGTTTACGATAGATCAGTCCTTTAATAGAAATAATAAATTTATCAGTTAACTGACGAATTTATAATTTATATCGAGAACGTTTAAAAGGTGTCTAAGCTGAGCATGAAATTGCGAAGACAGTGTGTAACGATATCTATCGACATCCTGAGCCTCTGATGTCGACCTGAACTCACGTCGCAAGATTCTCGGACACCATATTGGCAGAATGTTCCGCATTTGACGAAAGGGTTTAATTATTTATGTGTTGAGCTTATTTATTTAGCGCCACTACTTATAGTCATTTATAATTTCCATTGAAGGACTGATCTTCTGAATGCGGATTAGTTTTGGCGAACCATCGGTTAATGCCTTGTGCATAAGACACAGGCATAGTAGGACTTTTACTTTAATTTAATACTGTATAATAATCCCTAACCAAATCAGGGTATAGTTATAAATGTTTACTACTGGTGGATCTCAACACAGAGGCTGCAATAACGCGCTAAAAGCTAATACTACGTGAGTTAATGTCTACTAAATTAACGCTTTTCGCGTTTGAGTTTGATTGAGACTGATCACCTTAACTGAATATTGACTCTGTTTTGATTGAGCGCCTGTGACTAAGTTCGTTCCCTCTAATTTACTTCTTTGGCGCTGTAGAAATCTTAAGATTACGATTACGATACATGCACACATACACTACTCTGCCGGGAAATGTCGCTAAACATTGGATTTCCAGTGCGATTGTGTCGTTAGACACCTTTAAAACGCTCTTTCTGCCGATTATATAAATTCTGAAACTGCGTTTTGTCACCCAATTATTGTTAGACGTAAGGTCATCTTAGGGTGAAATCAAATTGCAAGGTTCTAGTCTAACAGTGAAACAGTGTTTGCTACTAATCGTTATTTCCAAATTACTAAAGCGCCACTTAGAAGCTATATATAAGCGCAGGGCACCCGCTTATTCACGAGCTCTGCGTCGTTTCAGAAGAGTTGTTCAAGGGAATCTCTCGTCTCATATCTCGGTAGGCAGTTTATCAGTTGCGTTCAGACATATTGTGACCGCCCAGGTCGCTGACGTCGACTTTGCCCCATTGGAAGGATAATGTATCTGTCTGTCGATTAAACGTAATGGCTGTCTTTAACGTCGATTGTCTGCGTGTTCAAGTTGCCCAAGGCGAGCACTGTATTATCCTTCGTTTAACGACATCTTGTGGCTATCAAAGCATTATTACGTCGACCAATCTTTAGTCATTTCCCTTAGTTATTATTAGATAACTTTTCATTCGTAGAGTCAGTTCCGGATCGACGAAGCTGTGTCCTAACGAAGATGGTTAGCTTCGACCTCCTTACTGCAGTCGAATCGAACTGGTACCGAAGGATGGGTGTTAATTTTTCCGATGTGTAGCGCCAAGGACCGTTAGCGTCGACATTATTCTCCTTATTCTATTAGAAATAATAACGAGCGGAAACAAGAATATTAGGGCGACGCATTTGCTATATTTATAGCAGCTGAAGAAAACTTTTCAAGGTGTCTAAGACGATCACTGTATCATTAATTCTGTAGCGACATTTGTGGCCGTCGAGGGTCGTTAACGTACCCCATGTTTTAAACGTCTTAATTAGCGTTATTAGTTGATTGCTGTTTCACGATTTTTTACTATGGTTTCTTTTAAGAGATCGTCCATTCATTCATTCGTTCGATTGTTCGTTCGATCGTTTATTCATTCATTCATTCATTCATTCATTCATTCAATAAGAAAACTCATATAGCGCCTTTCGAAGATACCTGATCGGAGACGCCCCCAGCCCAACTCCAGCGATAAGAACAGTTTCCAAGTGCTCATAATGTTGAATGGAGGTTCTAACTTGAAAGAGCACACAGACCTGAAAGATGCTTATTCCTCGTGGTTGTCCCAATCACTAAAATGGCACGACGAAGTGCGGACAAAGGGAAAAAAATATGTTCACCTCGAGATGCAGAACGAATACTTCTTCGGCCAACCAAACCCAAGATGAAGCAACAGAGCTACCACAAGTAGCGAGGAGCATTCCCTGACTAGCACTGCCAGACCCAGACTGAGGTTCACGTTAACGGTCCAAACACCTTTAAAATGATTCCTTACGATAGGTTACTATAAATTTAGCAGATGCGTTTAATCTCGTAGCTCCTACATGCTCCATAATTATTTACCTTTCCTTTCATGCTTTACCTTAATATTTACATTTCCTTTCGAGTGGCATCATAGGATGTAACGGTTCCTTGGTCTTATATTGTTCATCTACCTCTGCAGTCAGCCATCACTTCGGTTACGGTCTGATGGACGCCGATGCCATGGTCACTCTGGCTGAAGACTGGACGACGGTTTCAGCCCAGCATCGATGCGAGATAACGTCGATGCAGGACACCACAAGTTGCGTTCCTTAGCGGAAATATTAGTACGCACAGATAAGTAATGTAAACCGATGAAAGTGACGTAAAGATAGGACAGGCAAATTGATAAAGTTTCTTTTTCAGGTACTCTATACCTACTAAATACAATGCATAGAAACATACATGTATGTATGCATAAATGCATACATACATATATACATAGCGTTATATACATAGATACATAGTCCTACATTCACACATTTACATACATATAATTATACTTACATAAATAAACAAATAGCTACCTAAATAATTACATACACACGTACAAAGGCAACACTTTAGGGCATTGCTTTTAAGCAATTTGAAGTCACAACTTAGCGGGTAGGGGGCTGCCAATATGCTTCCCTTCCACAATTCAAGGAGATCGTCGGATTATCATCGATAGTTAGTTCTTTGTTAACGACGTTGTTCGATTGCTGGTCCTAGATTGTGGAACTCTCCCTGTATTTGTCCGTTCTGCTCAATCGCCTATGTTATTTCGTTCTTAACTTATAACTTACATCTTTCAAATTGCTTCCACACCATAGACTAATTGCGTTCTGAATTAAAAACTGCTTATACACCACTGACTTACTGTCAGTTGTGTTTATCTTCTGTTTTTTTTTAACTGATCACGGTTTGATTTTATAGCGCCATCGGTCGATGCTTTGTGCCATAGAAGCTTTTAATTTAATAGCAGTAATAATCAATTATCCCAATCGTGTAATGATAATTTGTTAACACTGGTATGAAGTATCAAATACTAAAGACATCACGGAGTTTCTGTTTAAGAACACCGTTTCGTAATGAGGATAAATGATATCGTCCTTCGCCGTTATCAAGGCTTCGTACTGGCACAACTCGATGGAAGGCAGTTTTCCGTTGTTTATCAGCATCTTATAACGGCCAAAGCCCGTCAATGTCGACCACAGCCTATATATTAGAAACGTTTTATTAATTTGAGCGATTATACGTATTTTCTTAATTTATAGCGTCTCTAGGATAGTTTTGAAGGTGTCTAAGACGACCACTGTATAATTAATTGTTATGCCACAGCTTGTGGCCGTTAATGTCATACAAACTTTCTGATCTATCGGCAATTTAACGCATTTGCAGTATTTATAACATGGGAAGAATTCGTGTTAAAGGTGTTCAAGGCGAGCACTGTAGTAGTAATTTCCAAGACGAGCGCTGTATTATTATTGTTTAGCGACACCTTGTGGCTGCAAAGGCCAATTACGTCGACCTTTGACTTATATCCTAATTAGTTATATATCCATCCGTAGATGTAGTTCCTGTTTAACGACGCTGCGTCATACGAGAGAAAATCAGCGTCGCCCTCCTTGATCGATGCTTCAGACCGGCACCACCCTAGAATACGGCAGTGGCCGAGATTTTCTTCCTATGTTTACGTAGTATAACGACGCTGTGTAACAGTGTAAATGATCATCGTCGCCCTCCTCCGTTATCGGGGCTTCGGACTGGCGCCTTACGCTTTGAGTGAAACGAAAATCCGTCAACACATATTATGCATCTGGTGATTCGTTCTCTGGTTGCAGTTTAACGACACTGTTTCATAACAAAGATGATTAGCGACGTCCTCCATATTTTTCCAGGCTCTAGACTGGCACTACCACAGGTAGGAAATTGGCTGTGCTAAAAATAAACGCAGCTGCTCATTGTACAGCATCGGAAGAGTGCTTTTTAAAGGTTTATTGGTATTTCTGTTTAACGGCACTGTGTAGTAACATAGACCATTAGCGTTGCCCTCCTCCTTCATCCAATCTTGGGACTGGCACCGGCTGACACTAAGCACGGACGTCCGGTGGCGGGGTTTAAAGGTTCATAATATTATATTGTGGTTTTCACAGCCTACTACGTGGTCCTTTTGGTATACTTTAGATATACATGTATTTTCATTTGTGTCGGTAGTTTCGGTTTAACGATGTAGCCTCATAAGAGATATGAATGGCGTCGCCCTCCTTATTAATCCAGTCTTCGGACTGGCACCACCGGATGGTAGAGTAGTTTCTGTTGTTATTCGCCATTTTGTGGCCGCAAAGGCCGTTCTCCTAGACTTAACTGTATGAGTTGGAGAGCTGAATTGTTTCCAGCGATGAATCGCATTGGCTGAATATATAGCATTTGGAAGAATACGTGTTAAAGGTGTCTAGAAGGAGCATTGCATTATCTATTGCTTAGCGACATCTTTGGCTTGGCGCGCGATGGATGTGATAATAATTATGTGACGTCAACCGGGCTGATAATAATTTACTTAATATGGTTTCGTTTGAAGTGACCGTCCATTCATTCATTTTCATTTATTCATTCATTCATTTTCATTCATTCATTCATTCATTGAATACGATGCCCCAGTATCTTCGCTGCACAGTCGTTCCTCCCTTCGGTCCTCGGCCCGTGGTTACTTGGTTGTCCCGCGTGTGCGTACTTCTACGGCCCAGTCTAGGAGTTTCGCTATTGTTGGTCCCAATAGCTGGAACCAGTTACCTCAGTCCCTCAGGACTGACTTTTTCTCTATTTCTTATGACCAGTTCCGCAAGTGCCTGAAAACCTCTCTTTACCAGTGAAGACACTGGACCGGGTCGGGAGCGCCTCTGTTTTGAGTGGCGCTATATAAATGCTTGATTACGATTACGATTACTTATATAGCGCTCCCTCTAGATACCTACTCGGAGACGCTCCCTATCCAACTTCAGCTATAAAGAGCAGTTTTTAGATGCCTGTGACAGGTGTATGCAGAGTCCCTAGTTTAAAGTTTCTGACGGATTAAGTTCATTTGCGTATACTGTCTGTCATCAGTTTTCTTTCTCTTTTCTTGGCTTGGATTCCATTTCTGACAGGATGCTGCGATTTGTCGATCACTTATTCATATAAATCATTATATACTGTTTTCTCGTCAATCTTATTAACAATATTTTATAGAATATCACGTTCAGTTATCTAAATTACCATCAGACTATCAATATTACATTTACAGGAGATGTTCAATATTCATTATCCATCAGTCATAGTACATACAGATTCAATTATCAATTTCAACATGACAATCAAATCATCAATATCCCTCGGGCTACCAAGGGAGGGGTGGTTGCCACCCCCCTAGGTTTTTTTCATCTCAAACTTTTTCCGTATGGAATAAAATTTTGACCTTTTAGGTAGCTGTAGGGGTTCATTTACACACGTTTTGAGGTAAAATGTGAGATAATATCTCACACCGTTCAAAAGTTATACCATATATACCCGAGGCACCAGGGGGGTGGATACCACGCCCCTAAGATTTTCGACTATATCTTATCCGTCATTTAATATTAAGAGACACAAATTATACCATTCTATAGAGGTAATGTGGGGCTACATTTCTATGGTCACTGAGTTGACCTGAGGCAACCGGAAGTGCTCAAAATAAATAATAATACGCGTAATATGCGTGAAAAATGGCTGAATGGAAGGACTCCCCCTTAGTTTTTTGTTTGTAGCGTATTCATTTATCTTCCTGGAAGAGAAACAAAGATACCATTCTTTAGAGGGAATGAAGGGCTTCATTTGCATACCTACATCTTTGTCTTTTGAATACCGGAAGTGATCAAAATAAATAATAATACGCGTAATCTGTGTGAAAATGGCCGAATACAGCATTACAACGTAAACCGATATATATGTATGGATATATATGTATGGATGTACATTTATACTATATAAACATGTGTAGGGATGATTTTGTGTATCTTTTATACATAGATTAGTTTCAAAACACACATAATCTTATATTTGTTTATCCAAAAAGTACAAAATGTACGCAATAATATACAATATTGCTAATTAATGGGTTCCGTTGTTAAAAGTGATGTAATTTCGAGGTGCATTCACATAATGTAGAACTAAATATACCATTCTGTGCAGAAATGAATGCTGAATCCATTGCTATATTACAAGTTATGATATGTGAAACCAAACACGAAATCCAGGGGGGGTGTTAGTCCGTGTTACAAAAAAAGCTTGGTAGCCCTAGGGATATTATTCAATGTTGGTTTTATGTATTACAAAATTAGCTTGAAAATGAATCGTATTCATCAACATACACAAAACAATAATATTTTAAGCAATAGCAATAACTAAGGACCAAGAATATTAGAAATATTATTAAGTATCAGTTTTATCCAATACGAAAAGAAAAAAAACACATTATAAATCCATACATTTAACATTATGAACAAACCAATTAACATGCTATAAACAAGGAACATTATTATAAAAGAAGTTATGATATTTGTTACTCAAGTAACCGTTATGCAACTTTGTGTTTAACCATTATTTATTGCCGTTACCTAGATCCCTGAACCCTTCAGTGGACATGTCCCGTCACCTTCGACCGAGCAAGGTCGACCGCGTGCCCCTCCCTGCGATATGAGGGCGATGTCAATGGCCACCAGACTAACGATCACATGGAAGTCTTCGAGGTAGGGAACCTCGTTTACTGTTCCAGCGCATCCACTGCTCTCCAGGAGAATCTCCAACCGACGATCAACAATTACGCCTCTGTAACTGAAGAAGATGCAGTCTTATCATGCGTAGTAACTTATGTAGCGCTATGGTTCGATTGCACAAGTGAATGATATAGCCTATGACCATAATTATACCATATGGACTATGGATTCAAGAGGTTCTCGTTATAGTGCAGTGTAGTGGTAATCGTGCTGGACTATCAATCGAGAGGTCAGAGGTTGAAATCAGGCCCGCATTAAGGGGGGGTGATAAGAGTGCTGCAGCACACGAGCCCGCATCTTTGAGGGGCCCTCATGTTATAACTATGCGCGTGATGGACCGATGGCTGTCAGAGGATTTCTTTGGAAGGTAATCGCAGCACCCAGGCTCGCACTATCCTTAGTTAATGCGGCCCTGGTTGAAAGCCCCACCATAGCAGACACTTCTTTCAAAATGTGCGCTTCACTTCTGCCTCCTAGCGAACGCATCCCTGGTAAGCATTGCAGACGGTCTTTGGGAAAGTCAAGCGAACTAATTCGTCATATAACCCCTATATGTTATTCTTTACAAAGTCGACGTCAATCGCCTTGGAAATCCTAAGGTTTACTGAAACAATGGATAGTACATTTCAATAACCCATGGAATTGTTGTGCTTTACAAAGAATTTGTGTAAAATTGAGTATTGTAACAAATAAAACTTTGAACTCTGGTCGCTAGATGGCGTTAAATCCTCGGCAATGAAATGATCACCTTAGACACCTTTAATACGGCTTTTATAAATCTTACAAAATCGTCAGTTCCGTGCTTTTGTTATTAGATTGCATTTCACGAGAGATTGAACGTAGGGTGAAGTCTGACATCAATGGCCTTGGAAATCCTAAGCTTAACTTAAACAATGGATAGTACATTTTCCACAACCCATGGAATTGTTTTGCTAATACTGGAAAGCTATTCCAGATTATGTTAAAGATGCGATATTCAAGTGATTAATTCAATCGCTGTATCTGTTCTTTCTGCTCAGTCGCTATAAATGTCATTTAATTGTCAACTTAAGAAGTTAACGACATCTTCTGGCAACAAAGGCCGTTGATGTCGACTGCAATTATTTTGAAAAGTTCTCTCATTGAAGCCCTCGATAACGCTACGTTCTCCTAAGACACCTTCAATACGAATTGAATTGTTACAACAGTTTTTGTGGCATAATACACATCAATTCGTGTGGCTTTCTCTCTGTCTTATCGGACTGATCTTCTGGATGTCGACCTGATTACGACTTGGATTGGTGAGCCATCGCTTGATGCCTTATGGTTTCAACGCCTTCGCTATAAAAGCTATTTACATTACGAAATATTACATTGTTCAGAGCGAAGCCTGGAATTGGCCAGTTGAAAAGCAGCCTCCTTTATATTACGATTTTTTTTAAATGTCTGACTCCAATTATTCGTATTCGTTATAATGCCTTTTAAAGCAGTTGCTTGGCGTTGTTAAGTAGTACCAGCTCGACAAAGTGTTGAGTGTCTTCGAAAACTCTCAGGTTAGGCATTAGGAACTGTTCTTATTATTTTTGTTTCTTCTTCCTTCTTGGGATTTGAACCTGGTGCCTACGGGTGAGCACATCACACAATAATAGAAACCATTGCCGAGATTTAAACCCGCCTTATAAGTCGGTAGTTTCGGCTTAACTACGCTGTGTCACATCGAACATAATTAGCGTCGCCCTCCTCCTTATTTCAGCCTTCGCACTGGCACCATCCTATTGTAAACAGTTCTTTCTGTTGTGTAGAGATATTTTTGAGAACTCCAAGGACCTCTGACGTTATCCTTATCGAAGAAACAGTAATATCGCGATGTAACGGCTTTCTTTATAGCGTCGTTGTTATGCGTGTTAAAGGTGTCTAAGATGAGAACAGTTCTATCGATTGTTTAGCGACATCTAAGTCGACGTCTCAAATGTCATTTCCTTTGTTACTATTATATTTGCCTTTTCATAGTTTAGGTTAACGAGGCTGCGGAATTTCAGTCTGTTCTAATAAGAGAAGATAATGTGTCATAAGGAGGACGATTAGAGTCCCTTTATCCAGGCTTCGGACTGGCACCAAAAGAAGGGAGGCAGTTTTCTGTTAGGGTCCGTGAACTACGACTCAAATTCACCAACTCCCAGAACAGGTGGTTGGTGATGGAGTTGTATGAAAGAGACCCGAGGCATTTCCTAGTATCTCGAATTTTAATTTTATCATTATGTTAACGTAGACTGTCGGTCGCTAGGGGTCGTTTCCTTTGTCTTTAGACTTAGAAGAATTTGTAGCACATTATTTAAATGGTTCCAGTTTGCAATTAGGGAGTAACGCGACTGGAATGTATAAGTAATGATTTATAGATAATTTAAATTATATAGCGGTCACTAAAGGCCGATTGTTTGCCTGTAATATTCGGAGAACCTTGTGAAAATTTGCACACCTTTTTAATTGGCGTCTGGAGGAGTGCGACGCTAATGATCTTTGTTATCACACAGTGTAATAAGTAAGTAAGTAAGTAAAGTAAGTAAGTAAGTAAGTATATCCTTTATTAAAAAACCAACTGCTGACCGCATTTGACTGGGTGCACATGTCGACGCACAGTTGGGGAGAGACAGCGGACGGACTGTGGAGGCTGGAGAGATACGGAAAGGGACCAGCGTAGGTGAGTAGAGCTACGCGGATATAAGCCAAACCAATCTATGATATTTAAACAGTGAAATTTATCTTACACATCGTCGTTAAACTGCGCATATTATATGAAAAAAGATCACGGCCACTTCCTTATCCTCGGTTTAAGAAAGTCCCTCACCCACAATTGAGGAGCACTTTTCCAAAACTCACTCAGTCCACCGAGACTTTTGTTGAGAAAAACGGGGTAAACGAGTTTTAATAGTTTTCAAGCCTGTGTTCAATCCTTACTATTATCTGTCTGTTTCTCTTGTTAGTATATGTCAAGTGTACCTACAAGCTACCCAAACAATACAGAAAATGCAACTCATAACCAATTTATTAGTCTTTAATAAGGCTTTTTTGTATACATTATTAGGCGAAAAGTCTGTCTTTCCAGTTCTTCGATATAAGGTTTTCCATCTGCAATTTCATAATTTGAGTGAGTTTTGGCACCGTTTGATAATGTATATTATAGACTTGCATATAGGGAATAAAATGGCAGTGATAACTCAAAAATAAAAAAAATGGACTGAGTGAGTTTTGGAAATGTGCTCCTCAATTGCTCATATATTATGATTAACGTGTTTTGATAGTGTGCCTGGGGTCCACCTGGTGACCGCCTAATGAACTCCTCATCTGAGATGGTTACTGTAGAGGGACTTTAAGAAAGTCCTTCACTCACAGTTGCTCATATATTATGATTAATGTGTTTTGATAGTGTGCCTGGGGTCCACCTGGTGACCGCCTAATGAACTCCTCATCTGAGATGGTTACTGTAGAGGGACTTTAAGCAAGTTCTTCACTCATAATTGCTCAGCGCCATCGATTGATGCATCGTCATTAGATAGTGGCGCTTAATAAAAGCACAAATATATTATGATTATTCTTCGCACCAATCCATTACTGTCGCCAAATAGTGTTCGTCTTAAACACCTGTGACAAGCATTCTTCCAGTTCTATAAATTCTGCAACTTCAGAGGACTCCTGCTGCAATCAAACTCATTGGGGCGGTCGACGTTAAGGGTCCTAGGCGGCAACAAAATGACGATCAACAACGGAAAAAAACTGCCTGCCATATGTTGGTGCCAGTGCGAATGCTGGATTGAAGGAGGAGGGCAACGCTGATCAGCTACGCTGTGAAACAGCTTTCATAAAATTACGTATACATGAAAGAGACTCTCGGCCATGCCATATCCTCATTCATTCATTCATCCATTCATCCATTCATTCATTCATTTAGTCCAGAAATTTATATAGCGCCTCTTCAAGAAACCTACTCAGAGGCACTCTCAGTCCAGCCACGGCCAAAGATAAAGGACTTTAGCAGTTGGTAGAAAGCAGGCAAATTATTCCGGGGCAGTAAGCGTAACGCAAACGAGAGACCATTCCAAGTCGAGGGGCCAACAACCGAGAAGGCTCGACGCTGTCTGACCGAGGAGCGGGCCCGAGGGAAAAATAACT
Organism: Aporrectodea caliginosa; assembly: GCA_020284085.1. NCBI lineage: Eukaryota > Metazoa > Annelida > Clitellata > Crassiclitellata > Lumbricidae > Aporrectodea > Aporrectodea caliginosa. Next base: position 136,256 of record JACEVL010000268.1, on the reverse strand, counting down.
CCCCTTAGCCGAAGATCGCAGAGCTCGAAGAGAGGCTAAGTCGGAAACCGGGCGATAGAGATCTGATAAGTAGGATGGAGCACTACCAGTGAGACACCTCCAGACAAGTGTTACTATCCTATAGGAGATGCGTTGCGAGGCAGGAAGCCAGTGCAATACATCACTCATGTAGGCAGAAACTGGGGCATATTTAGGAATGGGCGCCCGCACATAGGGGCAAGAGGGGCCCCCCTGGAAACTGACACCTAATTTTTTAACAACTACTTTTTGGTGTTTAACTAATTTCTTCGCACTAAAGCACTAATGATGATACTAATGATACACAAACTGAAAAGTTCTGTTGGCCAAACGTAAAAGCTAAACACTGTTTGCAGCCAATCGCAGGCTGTAAATGCTCGAAATTACTACAGCGCCTCTTAGAATCTAAGCGCAGGGCACCAGCTTATTCACGAGCGCTGCGTCGTTTCAGAGGAGTTGTTCAAAGAAATTGCTTGTTTCATATCTCGGCGACTGTGACGGACCCTGGTCATCTTTGCCGCCGACAAAGATTATTTTTGTCATATTACATTAAGAACAGCCATTTCAAATAGTTGCAAAACATTCAATTTGAACTCGTGACTAGAGCCCTGCGCCGGCCGCGCCGCGCGCCGCGCCGACATTTCTTGGGCGCCGCCGCCGCCGATTTTTGTGGATCGGCGCGCCGCCGCCGCCGCCGACAATTCGTCGGCGCGCCGCCGATGCCACGCTGGTGTGTTTAATTGTTTTGTTGAATTTGTCATGTTTTGCATGATTTCACGATAAAATTGTTGCTTCAGTGGGTAGAAGTAGACACAGACAGACAGAGGCAGACAGCCAAGGACAGCCAGACATACAGAGACAGAGAGACACAGGCATAGACGCAGACAGTTAGACAAGCCGTATGAAGCCATTGGCCTGGGGACCGCCACGGCGCACCTCCTGGTTGTATGCAGGGGCCCCTCAAGACCAGACACGCCCGGCATGTTGCGCTGCCCTAACGGGCCACGAGCCTGGCATGGGCGAGGTTTGGTTCTTTTCTTAACCCAAATAATGTATTTCCAAAGTACTATAGCTGTTCTGTCTATGTTAAGGTATGTAAGTAGGGAAGAGCCGGAGGGGACAGACAGACAGACCCTCGACAGGCCACGGAAGATTGGCATGACCCTGAATTGACCCTGATTTTCCGAGTGAACAAAGTGTCCTCTCTCTCAGCGTTTAGACTACAAGTTTCAATGTGCAACATCCACTCACAAAACGCATACCCAGTGAATGAGTCATCCTCGATATGATATCCCATCTGATCATCAGGCAGGCTTATGCATATCCATCATCAAATTAGCACACACTCAGCCTGTCATGCAGCTTATTCTCCAAGAGTTTGTAATATATATCAAATTTCTAGTCATCTAAACCCAAATCACACGGCGTTTTGGATAGGCATGAATTTGACCAAATTGCAAATCTCTACTAGTGGATTTGCGATCTGCACATTAAATTGCTGTGGATTAAACTGCTATGAAACGAAGACTTCTTGGTATTGCTGAAAGAAGTTTAGCAGATTGAAAATAATCAAAATTTACTTGTCATACACCATGAGAGGGGGTGGGCTTAAACTTTAGAGTAATGGCAACACTTTGGCACGAAGCTAAGAAGATCCGCATCGACGCGGGATCGATTCCAGCTACCCTGCTGAAGGTCGACTCAGCCTTTCGTTCGCCAGGTGGCGTTCGTAAAACGAGCAGTAGGACGTGATGGGTGCCTTGCATGGCTGCAAAACAGTTCAATTCGACTCATGTAATAACTTGTGGTCATTCTTTCCTGTTATAAATTGTAATCATACTGCGCGGTGTGTCTGTTCGAAAGAATAAACCAAGATTATTATCTTTATCATCATCATCATCATCATCATTATCATCATCATCATCTGCTAATTGTGTCCTCGTCAGAAGTTCGTTCATTAAAGGCTTATGGCGTTCTTGGGAATTGAACGTATTTTCTAGTTTTATATTAATTTCAAAAAATATTTGCATTCAAACTCAAACGCGACTCAAACTACATCCTAACTGTGAGTGACAGCTTATTCCTATCAGCACTTAAATAATAGAGCAATTTGTTCAGATGACAGCCTGAAATGCTACCATTATAACGTGGAAATAAAAAATATTTTAAAAGTTGGGACGCCCATTTGGCCCCTCACAAACTTCCTGGAGTTGTCACTGGCGTCGGCCACGCCGCGCCGCGCCGCCGCCGCCGTCGATTTTTTGGTCGGCGGCGCGCCGCCGCCGACCAAAAATGACCGGCGCGCCGCCGCCGACACTATGAAGTCGGCGCAGGGCTCTACTCGTGACCCTTCGTTTGAAATTCCAAAACGTTAACCACTAGACCTTTACGCGCCCCAGTTACAACGTATAGCGGGGGTTAATGCCCTTTCAGCCCATAAAACTACGATTGCACCCAAGTGGGTTGCTGACGAGGTTGACTGAAGTTTAATTATTATTGTCTACTGAGCCTTTAGTATTCCCAGGCCATTTTAGTCGACCTCACCTTATAATGATTCCAGAAGATATTCATGTATTCTTGCGATACAACGCGACTGATTAATTTATAATAACGACCGAAGACGTATTAAAGCTGTCTAAGGAGAGCATCGCATTGTCAAATCGACATTACTATTATAATATTATTATAGTAATGTCGATTGTATGTACGCTGCACGGTACGTTTGTATGGTACGCTGCGGCTAACTTCGATTGAAAGAATACCACCAAATCTTACAGACTAAACTCGGTCATGAAGTTGAATCGTAGCTAAATTATAATAGCTACGATTATAGAAATCGAAGCTAAGCTTATATAATATTATACAGGGTGGGCCAGCATAAATGAACCAACTTTGCAAGCATATAACTCAGCCAATTATTTAAAGTTATTTATACTTGATGCATGAAATTAAAGATATTTCACTCTAGTATTAGCCTTGAAAGAGGTCAAACTGGTACTAGTTTAAATTTTAAGGAAATGTCTGGAAGAGCGCTAGCTACCATAATTATTTTGTTGTCATTAGTGATAAAATTTGGCGCCGTTGACAGACGATGATAAAGTTTTCATCCGAATTTTGCGAACTGATAAGGGATTTAATGCGTTTCAAATGATTAAAGAGTTTCGTAACAGAGGATAAAATAAAAATACGCTGAATCGTCTGATACGGAAAGTTGATGGCCGATTGGATGAATGTTTGCCTTGTGACGTGGAGAGTACTTTACTGGTTCGAGACTCCTCAATTTAGACGGTTGGTGTCACTTTTGCATTTCCATCACTCGCTATTGCACAGCTCCAACGATTGATGCTTGGTCGTTTACGAGTGGCGCCTAATAAATGCACAAATATTGTATGATTATGCATCTCGCGTCAATCACAAAATGTCGCTAAACAATAGGTAATGCAGAGCTCGTCTTAAACACCTTTATCACGTATTCTTCCTGTGCTATAAATTCCGTCGGAGGTTATCTCGAGGATGATCTGTATTATGCCAAAAACTAATCTTTGTCGGCGGCAACGGCCTATGTTGTCATAAGCTGCCGTTAAACTGTGGATCCATCCATCCATCGAGGATGATCCATCCTTTCTGCTTAATAGTGTGAGGTCGACGGTAACGGTCCTTGTTGGCCACAAAATGACGAGAAAGAACAGAAAGGCTGTCTTGTATCGGGTAATGCCAGTCCGAAGCTTTGACAACATAGGAGGGCGACGCTGCATTGTATTTAATAATTTATAAAGCCATTCTCACAGCATAAACCTTTCAGAAGCGCTCCGAGTGAGAGAAAAGGAAGGGTCTAAGGTGACAGAAAGAGTCAAAGATTCCACCAGTGAGGATGGCAGAATGTAGAGAAGGAGGACGTCCATTCCATAGAGAGGGACACACGCAGGCAAAGGATCTAACACGCGAAACGAACAGTTCAAGCCGGTCAGAGGATCTGAGAGAACGCTTTGACGTGGCAGAGAGGGGACGGAGAATTTGGTGACAGATATTTTGGAGCAAGACCCAGTTCAGATTTGAGCACCAGAATGAGACCTTTAAATTGGATGCGCGAATAGAAAGGTAACCAATGAAGTTGATCAGCCATAAATGTAGAGATTTGACAGAATCAATTAAGGTGAGCTATAAGTCGTGTAGCAGCATGCAGCACGGACTGCGGAGGAGATAGACGAACCATGTTTAAGTCAACCAGGAGAGAATTGCAATAGTGAATTCGAAAAGAGACAAAAGCATGGACAATTGAGGTGAAGGTAGAGGATGAAACAGATCTGCAAATAGCCTTGAGACGCATAAGTATACGTAAATACACAGATACATACATGCTAATTTTACACTCCTCAAGGTCTTCGGATTATCATGGCTGGAACTGTTGAACTCGACCTGTATCCGTCCGTTCTGCTCAATATCTGTGTTTTAAAGGTGTCTAAGACGAGCACTGTGCCATTAATTGCTAAGCAACGCCTTACGGCTGCCAAGGCTAATCACGTCAACCTTTCTTTAGTGATTTCCTTGTGTTATTGTTAGTTAAACGAAGCTGTGTCATAAGAAAGCTGATTAACGTTGCCTTCCTCCTTAACCCTCGGGCTACCAAGGGGGGGTGGTGGTTGCCACCCCCCCTAGGTTTTTTCCATCTCAAACTTTTTCCATATGGAATAAAAATTTGACCTTTTTGGTAGCTGTAGGGGGGTTCATTTGCACACGTTTTGAGGTAAAATGTGAGATGATATCTCACACCGTTCAAAAGTTATACCCAATATACCCGAGGTACCAGGGGGGTGGATACCACCCCCCCCTAGATTTTCGACTATATCTTATCCGTCATTTAATATTAAGAGACACAAATTATACCACTCTATAGAGGGAATGTGGGGCTACATTTCTATGGTCACTGAGTTGACCTGAGACAACCGGAAGTGCTCAAAATAAATTATAATACGCGTAACATGCGTGGAAAATGGCTGAATGGAAGGACTCCCCCCTTAGTTTTTGTCTGTAGCGTATTCATTTGTCTTCCTGGAAGAGAAACAAAGACACCATTCTTTAGAGGGAATGAAGGGCTTCATTTGCATACCTACATCTTTGTCTTTTGAATACCGGACGTGATCAAAATAAATAATAATACGCGTAATCTGTGTGAAAATGGCTGAATACAGCGTTATAACGTAAACCGATATATATGTATGGATAAATATGTATGGATGTACATTTATACTATATAAACATGTGTAGGGATGATTTTGTGTATCTTTTATACATAGATTAGTTTCAAAACACACATAATCTTATATTTGTTTATCCAAAAAGTACAAAATGTACGCAATAATATACAATATTGCTAATTAATGGGTCCAATTGTTAAAAGTGATGTAATTTCGAGGTGCATTCACATAATGTACAACTAAATACACCATTCTGTGCAGAAATGAATGCTGAATCCAATGCTATATTACAAGTTATGATATGTAAAACCAAACACGAAATCCAGGGGGGTGGTAACCACCCCCCCCCCCTTGGTAGTCCGTGTTACAAAAAAAGCTTGGTAGCCCTAGGGTTAATCTAGGCCTCGTACTGGAACCACCCAAGTGTGGATATTTAGCCTTTGTTAATCAACATCTTGTGACCGCTAAGGACCATTAACGTCGACCTTTCCAACTAGTGAAGGAAACAAGTTCCAGAACTGAAAAGAACTAGCGATTGATGGATCCACAGTTTAACGGCAGCTTATGACAACATAGGCCGTTGCCGCCGATAAAGATTATTTTTGGCATATTACAGCTCTTATTACCCCCGTGTGCAAAATTCCATTCTAAGCCGAATAATTCCGTGGATCAACAAATGCCTAGTAGGCTTAATCTCAAGACTAGACTTCATGGACTACAATGCTTTATTTGTTTGCTTATTGGCCTATCGATACTAAATATGTTTGGTTTAGCTGCGATTATTTAATTCATTCATTCATTCATTCATTCATTCATTCATTCAGAGCATTTATATAGCGCCCCTTCAAGAAACTACTCAGGAGCGCTCCCGGCCCAGCCACGACTAAAGAAAAAAGACTTGAGGGACTTGTAGAACCTGTCAGATGGATTACAAGTAAAAACGGAGCTTAAGTGGTAGGTCATTCCAAATGGAAGGGCCAACAACCGAGAAAGCACGGCGCTGCCTAATAACCAAGCGAGTCCGTGGAACAAGGAACTCACCCCTCGTCGCAGAGCGAAGCACCCGACGCGCTGGAACATCAGACACTGGGCGGCAGAGATCCCGCAAGTAAGATGGAGCGCAGCCAAGAACACAACGAGAAACAAGAGCAGCAATGCGATATGAGATACGCTGAGACACAGGCAGCCAATGCAACACATCACGCATGTATGCAGAGACAGGATAGTACTTAGGAAGCAGTCCAATAAGCCGAGCAGCCGAGCGTAGAACTCGATCTAGTCGCCCCAAAACACCAAGGGGAAGGCCAGCAAGTAGCGAGGAACAGTGGTCAATTCGACTAATAACAAAGGCATGAACAAGGACCACAACTGCATCATGAGAGAGAGCGAGAGACCACTCGAAGCTGACGAAGCTGATAATAATCATGGTCATTATATGGTGGCGCTTAATAAATTAATAATAATGATATTAATAATAATAGCAGTTGAAGTAGCATGCTTACGTGTTTTGAATCTGTTTGTAGCTGGTTTCTAGTTTCTTGTACTTCGTAATCGTAATCGTAATCGTATTCGTAATCGTAATCTCCAAACTTCTAAAGCGCCACTCGAAAGCCAAGCGCAGGGCACCAGCTTATTCACGAGCGCTGCGTCTAATCAGAGGGGTTGTCCAAAAGGGTAGTCCGAGGGAGGTCCGAGTCCGGTTTCCAGGGGATCAGAGAGGGCACAGCAGATGTTAAGGCGGGTGTCTTTTAGGTCGAGGATTGGGAGGTACAGGATCAGATGAGTCAGGATAAGAGTTCTTGAAAAGCAGAGACTTTAGTTTCGAGTGGAAAGCCTTGGGGGTGATGGATAGAGGAGCCTGAGGCAGATGATGGTGGATGATTGGCGATGATGGTGGAGGAACCGAAAAAGTGCGAAATTCAGGAGGTAGATCGTTCCAGAGACGCGGCGCAGTGTTGGATATTGCTCGGTTGGAGAACTTGAGATGAGTAGTGACCGGGGGTCTAGAAAGAGTGAGAACGGAGGATGATCGGGTAGAACGGGTTGGCTGGATGGTGAAGAGTTCGCGGAGATATCTGGGCTGGGAGTGTTGTAGGGAGTTGTAGGTTAGTGATAGGACTTTGAAGTGAATTCGCTCTGGGATTTTTAACCAATGGAGTGATTTGAGGATTGGAGTGATGTGATGATGCTTGGGCGTTCTGGTGACGGCTCTGGCTAATGAGTTTTGGATGAGCTGCAGACGCTTTAGTTGGGTGGCTTCAAGGTTGAGAAAGAGGGAATTGCAATAGTCGAGCTTTGAGTGGACAATGGAGGTAGCAATGGTGGAGGCAGTTTTGAAGTCGAGCATGGGTCGGATGCGGCGGAGGTCACGAATGTGCATGAAGCAGGAGCGCGAGAGGTTGGAGATGTGATTACAGAAGGAGAGATGTGGATCAAAAGTAACACCAAGATTGCGGACAGGGGCATCAGAGGTGAAGGTAAGAGATGAAGAGTTAGTAGATAGGTGTATTGAAAGGTCAGGTATTTTCTTGATTTGGTCAGGAAGGCCGAGGATGATGAATTCTGTTTTGGAAGGGTTGAGGCAAAGCAGGTTGGACGACATCCATTGAGAGACTAGGTTAACCACATTGAGTAGTTTTGCAATGGAAGTAGAAAAAGAGCTGGGGAGAAGGATATGTAGAGTTGGGTGTCGTCTGCGTAGAGATGGTGGTGAACAGAAGAGGATTTTATGAGATGGCTTAATGGTGTAGTGTACAGAATGAAGAGCAGTGGGCCCAGGACGGAACCTTGAGGGACACCACAGCAGAGCGGGAGGGGTTGCGAACAATGACTGGATGCTTTAACAGAGAAGGATCTGGAAGACAAGTAGGACTGAAACCAACATAGAGCAGTACCAGAGACGCCAAACCAAGATGAAAGTCGATGAAGAAGGAGGCTGTGATCGATGGTGTCAAATGCGGCAGAGATGTCAAGGAGACAGAGGCAGGAGACTTGCTGATGGCTGACGGCAGAGACCAGTTTATTGTACAGAGAGGCGAGTAGAGTTTCTGTGGAGTGGTGTTTAGTGAAGCCAGATTGGTGGGGGTTGAGGAGTGAGTTAGAAGAGAGGTAATCGTTTAGCCTGGAAAGGACAATTCGTTAAGTTAATTTAGATAAAAAGGAAAGGTTGGAGATAGGTCGGTAATTAGATAGGTTTTCCTTGTCAAGATTTGACTTTTTCAGAAGTGGAGTAACAAGAGATTGCTTGAAGACCATTGGGAAGTTGCCAGAAGAGAGTGAAAGATTTATGATTTTGGTGATTACTGGAATGAGGACGGAGGCACAGTCTTTTAGAAGAGAGGTGGGGATAGGATCTAGTTCGCATTGTTTGTTGGGAAGAGAATTTAATAGGAGTGACACTTCTGTTTCAGAGGCAGGAGAGAGGATTGAGAGCGATGACTGGGAGGCAGGAGGAGTAGGGTCTGGAGAGGGAAGTGGATCAGTGCTAAAGGAGTGTGAATCTAAAAGAGACTGTAGCGTGAAGCGAAGGGATGAGATCTTGTACTTGCTATCTATCTGTTATGGTGAAATAACTTATCTATATATATAATCCAAAGTCTCTTTTTTCTGTCCTTCCGTATGTTTGTCCGTCTCGCTAAAGGCTCCGAAACGGAACGCTTTAGCGATTGACAAAATTTTACAAAACATTATTACGCCACGTCATGGTCAACGCGACTATTTTCAGCTCGCAATTTTATTTAAACGCCGATATATGGACATTTTACATTTACAACTTTTTAAACGAGGCTATCTTAATACCACCCATAGTATGGCCATTTGTTCACGTCACGAAGGCTTAAATTAATATGCAATCTTACGTCACGCGGAGGATCTAGGTCAACGCTCTGATTCGCAACCAATCACGATGACCGTTGATTTCAAATCAGAAGTGGTCACGCCCACGGCTGAATTTATAGGTCATCGGACTTAAAAATTCGCCAATGCAAAACTTTAGGGATACGAAATTTTTAACGAACGTTTTCATTTGAATTTCTATAGATCTCAACCCAGCTTTATTTCAACTCAAAATTTACTTTAAATTCGGATATTTGGACATTTTAAGTTTCGATGTGGTCATAGTCTGTTTCAATGCCATTAAAATCTAGCTATGCAGGAGTATATATCGCGTAGAGTTACAATTAAACAATAATTATTTCAGGCCAGCGAAAAAAGTGCACATCGTTAAATTCACGGGCGCTGACGAAGATGTCGTTAAATTCAAATACACGGGCGCTGAGGAAAACCCGGGCGAACGCCGGGTAAAAACTGCTAGTAGTTATAATATTATATAGCAACACTCTAATACGAGATTAATGATTCTGTCGTTATAATTTACGCTTGTGTTAAGCGACCTAATTAGGTCAGCGGTGTATACAAGGGCGTACAAAGGAGGCGTAGACATGGCACGATACTCGTAACAAAACACGCCAAAATAAAATCCTGAGGAATCGAAAATAATCCAAAAAGCGAACAATAAACTCTGAAGACGATAAGAAAACTATTAGTCAACTTATACGCATAAGATATAATCCGATTCTTTAAAAAAAATCAATTTATAAACATAGCCGTGACTGACCAGGGAAGTCCTATTGCCAATAATTGCGTGAATGCCTAATCTTTATCCATGAATGCCAGAAAACCAAGGGCAAGCTCATATCCGAAAGCCAGTACTTCATTTACAATCAATGGTTATGACTTTCCTGTTCTAGGTAATAATCTGACACCAGCAAACAATAATAAGCAAACATTAGGCTAACCAGATGAATCACAGAAAAACAAGCGCAAAGTCTTATCAGTTGACTGATACCAGTTGAAGGGTAGGCCTAATCCGAATCAATAATCGTATAGAAGCCAGTGCTAGCTCGTCTTAGGAAGCCAGTACAGTTATAATTACTCGCAGGCTTTGTTTCAGACTACTGGTATATAGCTTAAGCTGGCCTGATACATCTGACGCTAATCATATTGAACGACTAATATCCAACATAATTTCAGTGCTAGGTCTAACCTTAGAAGAATCACTTTGAAGCTAATTAGCTCTACTTGGCATAATGAATAAGTATCAATTAGTGACTGGTAATGCTCAGAATCTTTTCAGCAAACAGTGCCAACTAGCACCAGTTAAAGTCTACTTGTTGTGTGAGCTATTTTCTTAGTTGTAGCCTATAACAGTGTGTTATCTCTCCACTGCGTTTTAATGCCATAAGCGCGTCCGACATCCTATTTACATGATACATTTACTACTATAAAACATTTATTTCACAATTTTCGCATTTAATTCCATAGTTGTTTCATGTCCAATTCAACTAATAAACTTGAAAGTAATTTATTTCAGAAATGCACATATTAAATCCTAGTTTAAATAATATAGAAAAGCAAATGAAAACATAGGGGCGATTTTAGTAAGGGGAGACTCTATATCGTAGATAGGGGAGATTCTATTTCAATGGTGGAGACTTTGTTCTGATACAGAGTCTCCGGGGAGACTCTGTTTCGGGGGAAGACTTTATATCGTGACACCGGCAAAAGCGAAGTCATGGGAACCAGCTTATTCACAGGCGCTTAATCAAAAGAATATCGATAGGCAGGGATAAAAAATCCGGAGAGTCAGACGGCTGGCGTAGAGACCGAGAGGTACCGAGTTCGAGCCCCGTTGGGCGGATATTCTTTGTAGGCTGCTATTAGCGCCGTTGTATTGCAGGCTGTCTGTTCTGTTCGTAGTTAAGAGTTAAAGTGCATAACATGTGAAAAGTTGCGGTTTGTCAACTTTCTACTTTCAATAAACGAAATTATATATGTAAATGTAGGCCTACAGGCGCTTAATAAAGAAAAGATTATTATTATTACAATGGATGATGCTTTGGTCTCATTAGACACCTGTAAAATGTTCTCAAACGGGATATAAATTCAGCGACTGCCATTATCGCTGTATGGATTATCTTTTTTGCATCGCTGTATTAATGCATTTTAAGTGTGATATTCGCCTAGCGAAGAATTAGCTGCTGTTTGTGCATGAAATGCCATTGTGCTAAGTAAAAGCAGAAGAGTGATTGTATAATTAGCTGTTATTCCCCATACTAACGGTACGAAGTGCTAAAAACAATTTCTGCCGATGTCTACGACATTAATTTTTTGTTGCCATAAGATGTTGTTTAACTCTGCTTCCTTAATCGCTACAGACTCTACGTGTTCGAAATGCTTACAATTATTATGATGAAATCGATTTGAAAGGCTGTGGTTGGTAAACGTAACATACAGTTAAACACCGTTTACTACAAATTGCTCATCTTCATGACATTGGCCTAGTCTTATCTATTTTGCTATTGATTCTGTTTTGAGTCAGCGCCAGCGAATAATCTCGTTCTCGGCACTTTGTTGTTTTCAGCGTTGTGTAAATCCTTATTCTGGTAAGGTAAATTCGATCCCAACGGCCTCGCTAGACACTGGATAATGCAATTTTCTTGTTAGACACCTGTTTCACGCTTGTTGCTGCTGCTATAATTATATACTAAAAGCATTTAATTGTTAATAATAATGTAAATTTGTAAATTTATTTTCAACGTAAAATACATAAAGAGTGAGAACTAGAGTACGAACGATTGGCAGTATTTTGCCGATTTCCAGTTCCAGATATTTGAGCTGCTTCTTTACTTCTTTCGAATTCGATCCGATAAATCGGCACTATTTATTTTTATTTGGTTCTAAAGTAATAATTTAGTAATTTCAACAATTCTTTGTGTCCGCCATTTTTGTTGATGGGTCGCTAAGGCTTTTATTATTTTACACGGATTTTCAATGAAAACGATTAAAGATTACCGCAGGAGGTCAACGAAACAGGTTACTGTTTTTGAACTAATGAATAGATAATTTTGTGTTTGGTCAAAAATATTACTTCTTTTGGTATTTGTATAATCGGTCTAGGGGAAAATCAGGCGAAACCGATTTGCGGATTAAGTTTCTGTCAAACCATAGTTATAACTGTTTAAATTTTCTCGTTCCGACTTCAACGGACTTTGATGGCATAAGACATCTGTTACCTCTTAATGTTAATTTATTAATTAAATGGATTAAATTCTCTTAATTTAATCGGCAGATCCCTCCCTGTGCTCTCGTAACGCAAGGTGGATCTAATATAGCAAGAACAAAAAACTAATACAACTCGAGTTAATTTTTACTTGCTAAACGCTTGTTCCATGTCTCGTTGAGTTTGCCTAAGACCTATCACCTTAACTGCCTATCCATTATGCTTTGACTGAGAGCATGTGACTAGGTCGTTCCCTCTACTTAGCATTCCAGGGCGCTCTAGATAACTCCGGATTACGATTACCATACATGCATCCATACACTACAGTAACTCTGGTAAAGCAAGATCAACGTTACCGGTCCTGGGCAAAGTAAGATTTCGCTAAACAAAATAATGACGTTAGACACCTTTAAAACGCTCTCTGCCTTCGATATTAATTCGCCAAATGCGTTACGTAACCGAATTGGTGATCAGGTTAGTTGAAGTCGACGTGAAAGGCTCTGGTAGTCAAGCGCTGTTTTTCTACTAATCGTAAGTTCGAAACTATTAGAGAGCCATTTAGAAGCTAAGCGCAGGGCACCAGCTTATTCACGAGCGCCGTATTGTTTCAGAGCTGTGGTTCAAAGAAATCGATTGGCATATACCTAGAGGACTGTGACGGAGCCTGACCATCTTACATGCCTATTGATTCTCTTTTGACTGAGCGCCTGTGCATGCACTCGATCCCTCTACTTAGCTCTTTGGGGGCGCTGTAGACATCTCGAGATTACGATTACGATACAGGTATACATACCCAGAAACGTAATCTATGAACGAACGAACGACCTAACGAACGAATAAATAACATAATGCGTCAATGACTGAATTCACGCATGACTGAATTTACCCACGACTGAATATATGCATGACTGAATTTACGCATGACCTCATGTAAATTTACGCGTGACTGAATTTACGCTTAACTGAATTTTTGAATGACTGAATTTCCGCATGACTGCAATAGTAATTAGCTTCTGAATGACTTACCTTTACGCACACATTATCTTTACGGCCATCGTCATGTAATCTCCGGCATTAAACTGTTCACCTGTCTGCCCATCTGTCTACCTAAACGCTCTTTGGCAATTCAGGTAATCGTATGATGAGACCTCTCTCAATAAAACCATTCTTAGTTCTGGACAGCAATTACCAACCACAGCTGCACAATGCGCTATATTAAATGTCCTGAAACATCTGCTTGCCTCAGTGAATTTTCAACGGATCCTGATCATTGCCTGCCTATCGATGTTGTTTTGACTGAGCGCCTCTCAATAAGCTCGTTTGCCACGGACTTAGCCTACAGCGGGCGTTGTGTAAATCTCGCCATTACAATATTATTACTCTCTTCTGTTGATGTAAGGTCGACGTCACCGGTCTTGGAAGCCGTTAGATGTCGCTAAACATTGGAAAAGGCAATTGTCTCGTTAAACACCTTTAAAATGGTCTAAACCAAAAATATAAATAAAATAACTGCATTTAATTGCAAATAAATTCGTACGACCTCGTTTATTGTAAGGTGAAGTTGACTTGAAAGGCTATCAACGATGGCCACACATAACACGCAGAAGTTACTAAATCGCACCTAACGTATACGTACACATACATACATAATACATGCCCACATACATACACACATCTATGTATATGTATGTGCGTATCCCTTTTGCCTGTACATCTGTTAGCCAGAATCGCACCTTCTCAGTCGTTGGCCTCTCAGTCTGGAACGAACTCTCATTGGCGCCACGTTTGCTCCTGGCCGTTCACTCTGAAAACTTCCTGTTCTAGCCTCAAAACTGTCTTTTTTAGCCCTATTGGGATCGGAAACAAAAATACTTCGAAAGTTACCAGCAAAATCGAAATCTCTTGACCGCAATTTCATAAAAGTACCCTGATTTCATTATTCGAGTATTACCAGGGCGTTATAACCTCATTGCAAACTGTTTCCATTTCTATAGTGTGTTAGAACTTCTTCTAAGTCGTCTAAAGACACAGTAAATAACGACCCCTAGTGACCGACAGTCTACCGCTAACATACGATGAAATCAAGAGTCATTATAATAGGAAATGCTGTGGCTGTCTCTCATACAAATCCATCACCAACCACCTGCTTGACAAAAAACACACGCCATCCTGACGAGCAACTGCTACATTGCAACGCCCAGCAACTGCTATTATAAGGGGCAAAAGAAACACGAATGATTGGGATACGGACAATTCGCCCCTGGAAGATTCGCCCCGGAAGATTCGCCCCCGGAAGATTCGCCCCCGGGAAGATTCGCCCCGGGATGATTCGCCCCCGGAAGATTCGCCCCCGGAAGATTCGCCCCCGGAACTATGGAAATGAAGCATCACATTATTTGTTGAAATGTGCAGTTTATTTTCATCAATCCAACTTCCGTTCACGCTAAGTATTATTTTCATCAATCCAACTTCCATTTACGAAAAGAATTATTGTCATCAATCCACTTTCCGTTCACGCTAAGCATAGGCTATTTTAATCAATCCAACTTCCATTTACGAAAACAATTTTTTTCATCAATCCAACTTACGTTCACGCTAAGTATTATTTTCATCAATCCAACTTCCATTTACCCAAAGAATTATTTCATCAATCCAACTTCCGTTCACGCTAAGATTTTTACTCCAAATCCTACTTCCATTTACTCAACCAGATAAGAAAATTATAAAATTCGCTGATACAGGATAGTATCAATCTATATATCCTGTATTATTATCGTATTTGCCTGTGTAAATAGAAGTTGGATTGACGAAAATAATTCTTTGCGTAAATAGAAGTTGAATTGATGAAAATAGCTTAACCTTAGCGCGAACGGAAGTTGGATTGATGAAAATAATTCTTTACGTAAATGGAAGTTGGATTGAGGAAAATAATGCTTAGCGTGAACGGAAGTTGGATTGATGAAAATATTGCTTAGCGTGAACGGAAGTTAGATTGATGAAAATAAACTGCACATTTCAACAAATAATGTGATGCTTCATTTCCATAGTTCCGGGGCGAATCTTCCGGGGGCGAATCTTCCGGGGCGAATCTTCCGGGGCGAATCATCCCGGGGCGAATCTTCCTGGGGCGAATCTTCCGGGGCGAATCTTCCGGGGCGAATCTTCCAGGGGCGAATTGTCCGGGAACCGAATGATTAGTCAGAAATAAAAAAAGCTCATTAATTGCAAAGGAAGCTTCGTAATGTGTCAATTCCAGGCTTCTTTGTGAACTAAGTAATATTCAGTGAGGTAACTTCTATAGCCGCTGTGTCATAACAAATATGATTAGCGTCGCCCTCCTCCTTTCTCCGGGTTTCGGACTGGCACAACTCTTTGTGTTTGAAATTGTCGTCAACGGCCTTTGATGTCATAGGACGAGGTTAAACTTTGGAGTAAATAAGTTATAAACTTTGCCACTGATCGTACTCTGGCAGTGCCAGTCCCAAGCCAGGATAAAGGAGGAGGGTGAAACTAATGATCTTTGTAATCACAGTGTCGTTAAACTGAAACTACCACTAATAATTCTGTAGCCAATTCCATTTTTACACGCAATAGTGAAAAAGTTTTCAAAATAATTGCACACCTCTTTTAAGTTTGACATTCACCATATAAGAATAAGAAATCTGTTCCGTACTACACTTAGTGATACTACCTCAACAAAGGGTGATATTCGCCATAATAAGTAAAAGCGATTCTGTAATTAACTCCGCAACTGTTCGCACTTTGACAGTGCCAGTCCAAAGCCTGGTTGAAGGAGGAGGGCGACACTAATGATCTTTGTTATCGCACAGTGTCGTTAAACTGAAACTACTACTACGATTCTGTAATTATTGTTCCGGATAAGTATTTGTTACGCTAGATTGTAAGTTAATGCACTTATTGGCGATTGCTCTAAATCGGTTCCAGGTGAAGATCCAAAGAGGTCAGGCAGGAAGAGAGTCGGACAGCTGAAGTGGGTGGTATCAGTGGCGTAACGAGGGGTTTCAGCGCCCAGGGTCAAGGGTTGATGACTGCGCCGGGTGCACCCATTATAATTTGTTAAAATGTTACCGGTCCTGCCTGAAAACCGTCAAATTTCGCTATACTATGAATAATGCGGTTGTGCCGTTAGACACCTTTAAAACGCTCTCTACCATTGATATAAATTCAACAACTGCGTTACCTCACCGAACTCGATAGAATTGTAGAGTAAACACAAATTTAAGGGCTATGGTAGCCAAACGTAACAGTTAAATACTGTTTGCTACTAATCGTAATCTCGAAATTATTAAAGCGCCACTTAGAAAATAAGCGCAGGGCACCAGCTTATTCACGAGCGCCGTGTCGTTTCACAGGGTTGTCCATAGAAATCGTTTGTCATTGTCGCGAAATAAATCTTATTAAATGTCTTGGAAACCGACAATGGATAACGCGATTGTGTCGTTAGACACCTTCAAAACGTTCTCTTCCGATCATATAAATTCAGAAACTGCCCTGGACATAGAATTCCAGTTTTTGTGTCGCAGGGTGAAATGAAATTGAAAGGTTATGTTATTCAAATGTAACAGTTAAATACTGTTTGCTACTAATCGTAATCTCGAAATTATTAAAGCGCCACTTAGAAAATAAGCGCAGGGCACCAGCTTATTCACGAGCGTAGTGTCGTTTCAAAGAAAGGAGGTCTTTGCCAAGCTTGTCCCAGACAGACGGACAAAAAGCCTCTGTGCAAAGAATGTCATAAGAATGTGTGCCCTGTCCACTGTCAGATCTTCTGTGTGACATATCTCTCTGCTGATTGATGAAATACTTTCCTAGGCTCCTATGTTCATTCTAGCGTCATTTTCATTGTATTGAGATATACGTTAGTATAAGAACAGTATTAAAAGCCGTTGACGACATGTTTGTATGTGATGTATATGACGCTATGAGGAAGTACGACAAACAATGTCATTTCTGTGCATATTAATTAATAATAATAATAATGACCTTCTCTTGTAATCTATGTGTTTATTTTGTAAATTCGAATTACATGATAATTGCTTTGGGGTCAAAATTGACCCCACACCCTTAGTTTGATAGTTTTTACGCCCGACGGAGGGTTAGAACGCTCTCAACCATCTAAATAAATTCAGCGACTGCGATTTACCCCTTTATTAATCAACTTTTCAAGTTGTTGTATTATATTCTAGCAATGAGAACTGCTAAAAATGACACACCTCTTTTAAGGGTAATATTCACCGTATAAGTAAATGCAGACGAGTTACGTGATGATATTATGTCATCATGTCGACATCAAAGGCCCTCGTTGCCATAAGATCTCGTTAAACTCTTCATCCATAATAATATTAATCTCAACAGTCTTTATTGCTTGTAAGCTGAAGTCGACTTCAAAGACTCTGGTAGCCAAACGTAACAAGCTGTTAAAAACTGTTAACTACTAATATCTTGTCTCAGTGAATCTGACCGAGCCTCGTCACCTTACCTGCCTATCAATTTTGTTTTGACTGAGCGCTGGTGAATGAGCTTGAGAGAGGGACTGAAAAACGGTTTGTTTTGTCATCTGAAGGGTTTGCAGACACTGCTGGCTATCTATCTCCTGGAATGTTGACCTGATTCTGTCCTTATATACCTGCCTATCGATTTTACTTTGACTGAGCTCCTATAAATAAAATCGTTCCCGCGACTTAGCTTACTTTCGTCGCTGTATAAATATAGAGATTAAATTTATTCTGGTAAGTAAGGTCGACGTCAACGGCCTTGAAAGCCGTCAGATGTTGCTGAACAATGGATAGATCTGGCTATTGAAGCTCTTGATTTTCCCCTAATGACTACCCATGACCCTTTCTCTATGTTTCCCTGATATACAATAACATCTCTCACTCAATTCTTTGGTTGTATATATAATTTTTTCCCATTATATTAATCTGGCCAGTGCTGTGCGTTTGCTAGTGCTAATCAACAAAGAATATACTTACTTACTTAACTAGATTGGATAGTTAGACACCTTAGAAACCCTAACAACTGATGTTATATATTCGTCAAACTCGTTTAATCAGCGTTCATTAAACAGATTACATTAATTATACTGAGAATGACCTCCGCCACTGATCGCACTCTGGCAATGCCAGTCCCAAGCTTGGTTGAAGAAGGAGGGCAATGCTAATGATCTTTGTTATCACAGTGTCGTTACACTGAAACTACTACTACAAAATTTCAACGCTGGATCGGATGGTAAACATGGGCGATTAGTAGGCCTACTACTAATCGCCGATATTTACCATCCGCTACAGCGTTGAAGCAGACTTGCAAGGCTCTGTTAGACAAACGTAACAGTTAAACACGAAAGTGATATTTATATGCTAAACGTAGGGCACCAGCCTATTCACGAGCGCTGCATAGTTTCAGAGGGGTTGTTCAAAGAAATCGCTGGTCTCATGTCTCGGTGACTGTGATGGAGTCTTGTCTTCTGACCTGTCTATCGATTCTGTTTCATACAAGCACCTGTGAATAAGCTTATTCAAAGTTGCTCAGTCTAACCAGAATCAATAGGCAGGTTTTCCCTCATTTTATTTGACTGGCGATTAGCTAGTTGCTCTTTAAACACTGCTTCGATACATGGATTATTAGCGTCTCCCTCCACCGTTCTCCAGTCTTGAGACTGGCAGTACTGTTGTTGAATTGATAGCGAGCAGTGACGGAGTCAGTAACCGGCGATGCGAAGCAGTTGTTGAATTGATAGCGTTTGAAGAATGAGTTTCAAAGGCATGTTGTGAGCGTTATAATCTTCTTCTATGGCAGAATAGTTTAGCCTTTGTTGAAATCACTTAACTTTTTGGGATAGGATCTCGAACTGCAGGCTGATCACAATTTATTACCCTCCATTCATTCATTCATTCATTCATTCATTCATTCATTCATTCATTCATTCATTCATTCATTCATTCATTCATTCATTCATTCATTCATTCATTCATTCATTCATTCATTCATTCATTCATTCATTCATTCATTCATTCATTCTTTCTTTCATTCATTCATTCATTCATTCATTCATTCTCTCTTTCTTTCTTTCTTTATTCGCTCATTCAACTCCAACGTTAAGAACAGTTTCCAGGTGCTTCGTAAAGTGCGCGCAAAGGGAACAACTATAAATTATATAGTTCACCTCGAGATGCAGAACAGAAGATTTCCCCCGGCCAGCCAAACCAGGTCGAGGTCGACGTAACTAGTCTTAGGCGGACCCAAAATGGCTTTAAGATATTTTAAATGCTTCCCTCAGATACTGTGAATTAAGCAACTCTCTTTTGTGGAATAAGGTCGACGTAAATGGCTCATGGCTACCATAAGATGTCGCTTAACAAGTAATGTTTATAGAGGTCGTCTTAAACACCATCAGAACGCTTCCTTCAGTTGCTATAAATTCAGCAGACGCACTAGGTTTGTAGATTTCATTTGGTCCTTCTCTTACGTTGATTGACGCGTTGTTCAGTATAACAACGGCGATATTATAATAGAAGTCACTCACAATAGATTAGATTAGATTAGATTGGATTAGATTAGATTGGATTAGATTAGATTAGATTAGATTAGATTGGATCGGATCAGGTTAGATTATTGTAATATTATGTCCCGGGAATGATGTAGGGTGAAGTTGACTTGAAAGGCTTTGGTGGCCGCACATAGTAGCAAACGTACAGATACAATACATACATACATAGTACATGCACACATACATACATACATACATACATACATCTGCGGATTGATCTTATTAATACTTCTTGGTTTTGGTGCGCCATCGGTTGATGTCTTGTGCATTGGATACGAGCGCCAAAAGAGTGTTTTAAATTTAATAACAGTAATAATCCTTAAACAAATCGCGGTAGGCCTATAGTTATTTGTTTGACAACTGGTGCGAACTGATGCTGAGTCGAATAGACATTGTATATACATTATTAACGGTATGAACAACTACAATACTCATTCAAGAACGAACAAAACGAACTGATGCCTGATGCACTTATGCTTCGGGATTGCAATGACTTCTATTGCGCCGGTATCACGACGCTCTGTCATAATGAGGGCGATTGGCGTCGGCCTCCTCCATAACTGGCAGATGGTCAGATAATTCGGTTATTATTATTAAATTTATGTTATCTGGCACCTTAGAACTTAGATAAATCTACCTTTTACGTAAAATATATCTATCGTTTGGTTGCCTTGATCTTTGTCATAGATTCTAGTATTGTGTACCCTCGAAACAATACTTGAATGTGATTTGAAAAACTAATTTTAACTTTCATTAACATACATACAATAGAAATATTTTTGGGGGCCTCTGCGGATTGTGAGACCCTAAGCTGTAGCTTTTATAGGTAAATGATAATTCCCGCAGAGGAAGGGCTATGTTTAGAAACATCATCGTCGTCATAATCGTCATCATCATCGTCATCATCATCATCATCATCGTCATCTTTGTCGTCGTCATCGTCATCGTCATCATCATCAGCATTTATTGGTTCCAGTTCAAGAATGATATAGCTCCCAGCATAGAACAATTGTCCGGGATATAAAAAGACATATTCAGAAGATAAGAACTACCGCTATATTAGGGTAACCTTTTGACACTGGAAAGATTGTGAGCGCTTTTGTGACGTTCTTAAAAATGCGCTATTTTAAATGTCCGGATATATACACTGTGTTTAAAGATTTCACTAGGCAGACATCAGTAACTTCAGCTCATGATAGTCTAGTGGTTAGCGTGTTGGACTCTTAACCTGGAGGGCATGGGTTCAAATCCCAGCCAGGGCAGAAATTTAGTACGAGATTTTGGCTCTTTTCCCCTCATGGCCAACTTGATTATATTGAGTACACTGACCGTAGGCTGTCGGTGGGAAGACCAGACAGCGAGGGAGAGGACTGTTCAACCGCCCTCAAATGCCGAGGCTAAGAAATTTGAAGCCGTTTACACTTCACACATAACGTGCTCTCAGGTTAGGCGTAAGGAACTGCTCTTATTCTTTCTCTTCCTTCTCGGGATTGGATTAGAATATCACATCACACAATAATAGAAGCAGATTTAAACCCATCTTATAAGTCGGTAGCTTTGGGTAAAAGACGCTTTCACATCGAAGATAATTAGCGTAGTCCTCCTCCTTATTCCAGCCTTCGGACTGGCACCACCCTATAATATTGTAGGCAGTTCTTTCCGTTGTGTAGAGACATTTTTGTGGCCGCCAAGGACCGTTGACGTAGACCTTTCCTGGACAACCGACAGCATCAGTAATATTACAATTAAACGGGTTAATTTATAGCGTCGTTGTTATATGTGTTAAAGGTGTCTAAGATGAGAACAGATCTATCGATTGTTTAGCAACATCTTGGGGCTGTCAAAGCAAATTAAGTCGAAGTGTCATATCCTTATTTTATTGTAAGATATATTTTCATTAATAGGGCCTACTCATAGTTTAGGTTTAACGAGGCGAAATTTCAGTCTGTTCCATCAAGCGAAAATATGTGTCATAAGGAAGATGGTTAGAGTCACCATCCTATTTATCCAAGCTTCGGACTATAGCACCAAGAGTAGGGAGGCAGTTTCTTCGTTGAGTAGCAACATCTTGTGGCTGACAAGGACCGTTAACGTCGAACTTACTCTACGACTCAATTTCACCAAATTGATCAGATGTATTGGTTTGGATCCAGAGTTTAACAACATCTTATAGCAATAATGCGCCTCTGAATGGGCAATCTGGTAGAGGCGCTATGACAAGTGCTCAAATACAATACAATACAATACAATACAATGGCTGATGACATCGATTGAAATTATTTCGAGCAGTTCTCATTATTCCTATGGAACATTGGAAGCACTTTACTGATATCAAAGACGGGTACTGTATAATTAATCGTTTAGCGACACCTTGTGGCCGTCGAGTGCCGTTAACGCAACATCACCGCATACCAATCCCAGTCAACAAACCTCTCTAAGCAACTAATCTTAAAAATCTCTGTTACTCGACCTATCATCCACTAACCAAACCATCAGTAAATTATCCATTCTCGACATGTATCTTGAAAGCCTCCACGTGGCCCGATGCAGTGCCCATAATCTATTATGGCTGGGGTCATGCCCTTGTCGTCCGATCGGTCATAGTCCTTTCTTAAGGCCTCCTTAGGGACCATGTAAGTGCCCTAGCCGTAATATTTCACGGAACAATATTACTACTGCGACTGTCTCGTAAGACACCTTTAAAACGTTCGATCCCGAAGCTATATTATCAGCATCTGCGCTAAATCCACGTGTTCTTTCTGCCCATTTTACGGCGAGAACAAACAGACGCTGCCATTTCTGCAGTCTAAAAGTTCCAAACCCAAGCGATTGAAGCGAATGAGAAAGTCACCACACGCCAAAACGACGCCAACGTAAAATGGGCAGAAAGAACATACGCGTTACGCGTTTAGTTCATTAGTATACTGTTTGGATACGGTTTTACGTCTATCCTTATGGATTGCTAATAAACTTACTTTTACGAAGTGAAAGACGATTATACGGGATCTTAACAGTAGAAAATATTCAAGCAGAAATTAAGATAGACCGATATCAAACATGCAAAGAGGAAGCTGTAAGCGTTCACTAGACACATCGTCTGGTTCCTCATCTTTTTCAGCGAATTCTTCCTTAAACATATCAATTAACAAATCTCTGGAAGCAGAATCAAAAACCGTGGATGATATCTTTTCTACCGCCTGCGATATCACGTCTGAATTTTTAAATGCAACTGACGGCGAAGAAACCGATGGATCTGGCGATCTGGGTCGTTTCATGACGATGCACAGTCGGTGAGAGGCAGCGGACGGACTGTGGAGGCTCGAGATACGGTAGCTTTCGTTTAACGATGCTGCATCATAAGAGAGATAATTAGCGTTGTCCTCCTTCGTTATCAAGGCTTCGGACTCGCACCATCCGATTGTAAAGCCATTTTCCGTTATTTATGACCATTTTGTGGCCGCCAAAGGCCGTTCTCTACGACCTTACCGTATAAACTTCATGCCTTTGGTTTCATCTAGCGATTGGGAGTCCTCAGTTTAACGGCAGCTTATGACAACATAGGCCGTTGCCGCCGACAAAGACTTATTTTTTTGGCATATTACAGCTCTTATAATATACCCTAGCGTCTAGCGATGTGTGTGTCCACAGTTTAACGGCAGCTTATGACAACATTGGCCGTTGCCGCCGACAAAGATTAGTTTGGCATATTACAGCTCATAGCGTCTAGCGATCAAACGCATTGGCTTTATTTAGAGCATAGGAACAATGCGTGCTAATGGTATTAACTATTGCTTAGCGAGATCTTTGACCTGGCGCGAGATGGATGATCATAATACACATGTGCACTTATTTAGCACCACTGTATTATGGCCAAGCATCAGTCGACGACGCTGAGCAGTTGTGAGTGAAGAACTTACCCAAGGTCCCTACACAGTTACCGTCTCAAGGGAGGAGGCTCGAAAATGTACTTCTCCACGTTATAAGGCGAGAGCTCTAACCAATCGGCCCCAGTGTCCCGCAATATTAGCAGTGTTAGTAGTAGTAAATTGTGGTAGTGGTAGTAGCAGAAGGAGATGATTGTGGTATTTATTGAGCGCCACTATCTAATGACGAAGCATCTATAACTGAGCGATTGTGAGTGCAGCACATGCTCAAGATGCATAAACAGTAACCGTCTTACGGTAGGAAGCTCGAACGCATATTCTCTGCGATACATGACCCTAGTGACGTCACTGATTATCTCTCTAATGACGGAGCGTCGTTAAACAGGAACTAATATGCGGATGGAAATATTTTTAATTGGAATATAAGTCAAAGGTCGACGACTTAATTGGCCTTGGCGGTCACAAAATGTCGCTTGACAATAATTAATGATAATAGTAGTCGTCTTAGACACCTTTAAAACGCTTCTTCAAATGCTATAAATTCAGCCAATGCGTTTTATCGTTAGAACAAACCAACTAAAAAACATAGTAGGGTTACGTCGACGTGAACGGTCCTTAGCGACCAGAAAATGGTGAATAAGAATGTGAAACTGCCTACGATCGGTCATGCAATTGTGGTGCTTGTAAATGCGTAATAATAATAATAATAATGAAAATAATTTTCAACAACAACAGTAACAGGATGGAGTTTGAATGTAGAAGGGTTGAGCTTGAGTTGATTCTTTAACGGTATTTGGAATGAATTTACATGTAGAATGGTTCTCGAATGGTTTTAAGCTGCCTCTGGAATATATGGACTGGGTCTTGGATTGGTCTTAGGGTAAACAAATCAAGATACGACGGGAAGCTGCGACTAGAGCTGGTAATAATACGCCAAGCCGGTCATTTTACCTCTCCCAAATGGTAACTCTAAACCACACCCAAGGCACAACGCCCTTATAAGCTACTAATCCCAAACCAAACCTCTGTCAATCACCCCTTATCAACCACTAACCAAACCCTAGTTAACTTACCCCTTCTCCACAAGTATCTTCAACGCTTCCACGTGACCCGATGCAGCTGCCCACATGGCCGGGGTCATGCCCTTCTCATCCGATCGGTCATAGTCCTTCCAAGTACCCTCTCTCACAGCCTCCGTATCTCCCTTTCCAGCAGCATCGTGGTTTCTCTCCGCTGATGACATTACGGCCAAACAAAAGGAAACTGTAAAGTAAAATCGGTTTATACTGTAATTTTAAAAACTAGGTTCTTTCACTAGTGCATAATTTGAAAACCATCTTTCAAAGGAAATAGGAATGGAAATATTCATCAGTTTTAGGCTACATATATATATAGCTTACATAGCTCAGATGGACTGACATTCTCAGAGAGACAGAACGACAGTTGGACAGACAGACAGAGTCAGAAATATAGACAGACAATCAGGCAGCGATGCAGAGAGAGAGAGAGTCTTCTTCTAGAAGCCCAACTCTGTTTGATCCTCTTCCCCTGCCTCTCCCTTCGCTCCAATTCTAAGCATCATCCCTCGAAGCCGACTGACCATTCGATCGTGATTGTGAACCGAATCTTACCTTATACTATACCTGCCTATCGATTTTGTTTTGACTGAGCGCCTGTGAAAGAGGTCGATCTCGTAGCCGAATTTATTAGGGCGCTGTCTAAATCTGTTAAATTAAGATCGACGTCCACGGCCCTGGAAACTAGGATTTCGCTGAACATTAGAATGATTAGATGATGCTTTGGTTTTGTTATACACCTTTAAAACGTTCTCAAGCTAAGCTATAAATTTAGGGACATTGCATTATTTATTATTCAAAGATATGAAAGGTAAATGGGTACATTTCCATCCGTAACTGTAGTTCCCGCTAAAAGAAGCTGCGTCATAAGATAGATCATTAGCGTCACCCTCCTTTATCTAGGCTTAAGTCTGGCACCACCCGAATGAACGGCGTTGCCGAGATTTCTGTCATGTATACGCTGTTTAACGACGCTGTGGCAGGGTAAATGATCAGCGTCGCCCTCCTCCGTTACCAAGGCTCCGGACTGGCGCCACTCGATGGTAGGCAGCCTTCCCGCTGTTTATAACCATTTTGGCGGTTAACGTCGACGTTACTCTGTAAATAAGATAAATATGAAAATGTTCTTTTTCTTAGGCTTCAAGCGATTTAACGCGTTTACATTATTTATATCGCCGGAAGAATACGTTTTAAAGGTGTTTAACAAGAGCACTGTATTATTTAACGCTTAGCAACATTCTGTGATTGACGCGCGATGGATAGTAAGTAAGTAAGTAAGTAAGTAAGTAAATCCTTTATTAAGAAGCACTAGCAAACGCACAGCACTGTACATGGCAAGATTAATACATTCAAACAATTAAACAATTAGTCATAATATAGGTATGCACTTATTAAGTGCCAGTGCGTAATGATCGATCGATGGCGCTGATCCATCGCGTGTGAAGGTCCCTACACAGTAACTATCTTAAGAGTTTAGGCTAGAACCGTATTCAAGATCAATGCAAAGAGACTTTTGTGATAGACGTTTATTATAGCTACATCGGTAGGCTACCCCTTCCTGATCATCACTATCAACGTCGTTATCATCATCATCATCATCATCATCATAGTCGTCATCATCATAGTCGTCATCGCCTATTAGTTAGAGCGCTCCCTTATAACGTGGAAAGTACGGATATGTGTAGGGAACAAGTACTTCCCTCACTATTGTTCAGCGCCTTTGGTTCACGTTTAGTGATTTTATAATGGCGCTTAATGAAAGTTTAGCAGTAATTTTCTTATAGTGATTAACTATGCAGTGTACATAAAATTTTGATTTTTTACGTCAACGAACATCATATACGCGGCGATTTAATAATTCATATTAACGTTGACATTCTTTAAAGAGGTGTGTACATTTTCACAAGTTTCTTTTAACCCTCAATGGGTCCTTGTCAGAAAGTTACGTTCCAGGTCCTTGGGGTTCAAATGCACCCCCTAAGTGTTTGAGAATATAAATCAACGATACGCTCTGTCTACCGGTAATCGAATACCATGTATTTTATATAAACATACTGTTCAATGTTTTATTTATTTATTTATTTATTCAACACATTTATATAGCGCCCCTTCAGGAAATAAACCGACTCAGAGGCGCTCTCTGCGCTGGACTAGTCGATGGTAAGATATGCCATACGGCCAACATAATTATTACACCAGTTAACAAATGACATAATTATCTAAATCGTACATTTGTCACACAGTAAATTATTGACAGAGTGTGCCGGACAAGCAGGCCTAGAGCATTTATCGCAGAATTTGCGCGTCTTCCTGTCACACTCGCGCGGGCACAGATGACAACGTCCCTGTGTCCTCTTCACTTTAGCTGGTATCTCAGTTCCTGCTTCAAATTCTCCAGAGTCCAGTTCTATAAGTTGGATTGCGTCCATGATCGGTCCTCTGAGCAGGGCTGGCTTGTCCAAACGTCTTCTTATAAGTGGCTCGGCAAGAGACTCCCCGAGACTGATGATGAATTGGCGACGACGTATCGCTTTGGACGACTTATTCCAGTCAGGGTTATTGCACATCCAGATCACGAAACTGGCAATGGCAGCTGTGTCAAGCATGTCAAAGAATAGGACCATTGGCCACCTGTTGATCTTTCGTTTACATGAGTAGATGCAAGCCAAATGATCCATGTTATCTACTCCGCTCTTAGTTGCATTGTAATGAAGGATGATCTCTGGTTTTTGTTTCAGACCATCGACAACCTTGTCGTGATGCATTGTCGACAAAAGAATGACCGACTTTCCCTTTTTTGGGACATATGATACCAACGTTTTGTTGCCATCAAATGCAAAGATCGAAGAAAATTCGTCTCTGTTTTTTGCTATCATGCTTGGAGGAATGTCTCGTTTGTTCTTGCGCATCGTTCCTACATAGGTCATACCCTGAGTAAGCAATTCTTCTGCCACTGAAATACTGAAAATGTAAGCAAAAAAAAATGTCTGACTTCTAAAAAGGTCCAACTAATATCAGGAATGTTCTAACATAATTGATAATAACATAACAAATTATTGCAGTAGGCCTAATTAGCACCAATTACCTGAATTTGTTCATAATATCAACGTTATAATTTTGGGGTGCATTTGCACCCCCGATGAATCTGTGCTGGCAAAAATTGACGTCAACTTTTTTTTTATCGTTTTATGCATGAGTATATGAAAAAATGGTTCACTTACAATGTCCTAGAAGATAACTGCTGAAATTTTAATAATAACACGTGAGTAGCCATAGAATCGGCCATGGGGTGCAATTGCACCCCAAGGACCCATTGAGGGTTAATGTTACAGGGAAAATCGACCTCTAGTGACCAATATTTAACTAAAATTCTTAATTTTCCAATGAAATGACAGTTATTGCGACTGAGCAGAACGAACAGATAGCCTACAGTGATCGAATTGATAGTCCACGACGCTAACCACTAAAGCTATGGCGGCTCCAACGTAATCTCGAATAGCAGTCCAACATTGGCAAAGCAATTCGATAGCACCAAAAATGAGTTGAGCCTATCCATTTATTTGAGTTAACCTCACTCATGAGTCACGAATTGCTCAACGACGTCGCCTGATGCTTGGTCATGGGATAGTGGCGCTTAATAAATGCACAACATATTATATTTATCCTTCGCGCGCCAATCCCTAAATGTGGACAAACAATTAATGATACAGTGCTCCTCTCAAACACCTTCAAAACGCATTCGTCCTATGCTATAAATTCTGGCAGTGCTTTTTATCGCTTTTTATATAAAAAAAAAAAAAAAAAAATCATTAATAAAGGAAAAATACTATAATTATTGTCATAAATATTAGTATCAGATCAAATCTATTACAAACATATAGTTGAACACATTCCTTATGATTAAAATACCAATAAACACAAAATATGTGTGATTAATGGTCATTTCATTATTTCATTGCATTTTCTAATGATATTACATTGTTTCATAGGAAAATGTTTAATGAAATGTTTAATTAAGTATTCTGTCATGTAAATAATTGTTAACATGCATTCTTGTAAATAGATGTATGTTAAAATAAAATGTGTATATAATACATGTATATATATTACACATCTGTGCTGAATTTCTGTTTGCAAATAGCATTACATGTTATTTTAGAAAACTTAAAGAAGTACTGTTAATAACTTTGTAAACATATTTGAAAAGAGCTAAAATAGCCAAAAAAAGAGCTGATATAGCCAAAAAAGAGCTGATATAGCCAAAAAAGAGCTGAAATAGCCACCAAAAAAAGAAACAAAAGGAGAAAAAGGAAAAAAAAAAAAAAGATGTTAAAAAAGAATTACAATAAAAAGAGCCAATGGGCCAAACATAACGGAGATACAATACTTTAATATGTATCAAATCAAATAATATGTATCTATCAAATATTGTTAATATTGTTAATAAGATTGAGGAGAAAACAGTTATTAACATTATACGGAAATGAACTTAATCCGTCAGAAACTTTAAATACGTCTACATCTTATCAGAAACGGAATCAAAGCCAAGAAAAGAAAAAGAAAACTGTTGATAGAAATTATATGAAAATGAACTTAAATCGTCAGAAACTTTAAATACGTCAGCATCTTATCAGAAACGGAATCAAAGACGAGAAAGGAGAAAGAACATTTGTGAGAACATTACAAGAAAATGAACGGAAATACATCAACAACTTTAAAGACGTCAACAGCCTTTGTAGCTATAGGATGTCGTTAAATATTGGATTAATAATAATATCGCTGGTTTCCAGACCATGCCCTATCATTCATAGTGTAAGGTTGACGTTAACGGGTCTTAGCGGTCACAAAATGATGATAAACAACGGAAAACTGGATGCCATCTGTTTGTGCCAGCCCAAAGGCTGAAATAAAGGACGAGGGTGACACTGACCATTTACGTTGCGACAAAGTGTCGTTAAGGACCAAAATATCATTAGTAGCAAAACAGTGGATTTAACCCCCTACCTATCATTTGAAATTGCAGCACATTAATCACTAGATGCTTATCCTAATCTTACCCGACCTTATAGTACATAATATAATATAGCTTTATCTTACTTTACTGTATTCGCAATCGCAATCTCAAGATTTCTACAGCGCAGATAAGCGGATCCGCGGGAACCAGCTGATTCATAGGCGTTAGTCAAAACAAAATCGATAGGCGGGGGATTAAAATTCGGTTTCAAGTCAAGACCCAAAGTGGTCAGGCAGGCAGACAGTCGGACGGTCTAGCCTCTAGGGTGGATGGCGTTTAGAATTGAAGCGGTTTGGGATGTGTGGCGAATGGGAATTGGTAACTTCTATTGCGCCGGTGGTATCAGTTGATGGCACGCCAAAACCAAACCTTAATCAGGTCAATATCTAGAATAGACCTTTCCACTACTTACTTACTTACTTACTTACTAAGATAAGAAACATTGTTAGCGTTTTTGTATGGTACTATATTAAATGTCCCTATACAAACATTGAGTTCAGAGACTTCGCTACGTTGTCTTCAGTGACTTCAGCGCCTCATAGTCTAGTAGTTAACGTGCTGGACTGTAAACCGAGAGAGAGTTCGGGTGTTCAAATCTCTGCCAGGGATGACATTCGTTTCGAGATTTCGGATCCTTGTGTCCGCCAAGGACCGATAACGTCGACCTTAATCCATGACTCAACTTCACCAAATTGATCATATCGATTGGATTATATCCAGAGTTTATGGCATGATGGACTCCGACGCTGACAAATAATTTTGAGCAATTCTCATTATTCCTATGGTATAAAACAGTTAGGAAGGTTACTGTCTTGAGAATATCGATTTAACGTAGTTTACGAATATATATAGCGTTTGAAGTAAGCATTTTAAATTTGTCTGAAACTGACACAGTATAATTAATTGTTTATCGACATCTAGTGGCAGCCGAGGTCCGTTAACCTTGACATTATAATCTAATTATGTCTGAAACGTTCGATTAAATGGCGATTAGTTAATTAGTTGATTTTATCGACACTGTTTCAAACATAGATGATTCGCGTGGCCCTCCTACTTTCTCTAGGCTTGGGACTGGCACTACCAGACAACGAGTAGCGGCGGATCTTTATCCGGCGATTAAACGCAATTGTCGAATTGATAGCGTTGGAAGAATGTGTGTTAACGGTTTCTTAGACGAGCAATGCATTATTATTATTCTCACATTGCTGAATAATTTTGTCTCTCTTAGTGATTTGATTGTTAACTGATGGATTGCGTGAACCGATGGAATATTGACTGGGCTGATCACGATTTATTTACTATGGTTTCATTTGAAGAGACCGTCCGTTGATTTATTCATTCCATCTTTCTTTCATTCACTTGTGACCGCCAAGAGCCGTTCACGTCAACTTCCTTACTCAATAACTGACAAATTGATCTCATATCCGGTGATTAAACGCATGAATTTATAGCCTTGAATAATACGTGTTAAAGGTGTCCAAAACGAGCACTTTAGGTTCCTCTGTTTAGTGACGCCTTGTCGACCCGTCATTAACTGATGTTGTAATAAGACATATTTCCATCCTTCCATCCTTCAAAATATAACTGTTGTGGTTTCTGTTTAACGACGCTGCCTCCTAAGGAGAGTCATTGGCGTCGTCCACTTCGTTTAACCAGGCGCGTCAAAGCGAAGTCGTAATAGGGGACAACATCCATAATATCACTACGCTAGGACATAGAGGTAGACTATCGCGGATAAGTAATTTCCTATTTAGTTTTATTAAGACACACAAACTGTGAGAAATGTTGCAAAATAATATCTGCCGACATCAACGAAATTTGTTGTCATAAGATGTCGTTAAACTCTAAACCCTATCGTGATTTTAAAAAGTCTTAAGTTGACAATGAAATTAACTTAAGCGACTGAGCAGAGGGAACAGACCCCGGGAGGAAGTTCCAAACCCTACTGTACCTCAAGCAACCGATAAACTCGTTCACCAAGAACAGTTCTAGTGGTAGGTATGACCAGAGATAGATATTCAGATGACTCCGTTGAATAACTTCTTGGTTGCTGTTTAACGACACTGTGTCATAACAAAGATGATTAGTGTCGCCCTCCTTCTTTCTCCAGGCTTGGGACTGGCACTACCACAGGTAGGGTAGTGGCGGAGTTCGTTAAATAACGATCATTCTGGGAAATAGGTAGGGATCAGAAGTATTGCGGTTGGCCAGAATTCAATGTTTTATAAATTCCAAGCCCCAAGTTGACACAACTCAGACCTGTAAATACCTTTCCAACATAGGGATGCCTATCAAAATTCAAAGGTGCTCAAATTGGTTTTTGACAACGTAGAGTGAACCAGTATCGTCGCGTTGTTCGGGTGATCTGGCAATAAAAGGAAACTAGACGAATTCATAAGACTGATTAAAGCCGTTTTAAAGGTGTCTAAGGAGAGCATTACATTTCCAGCGTTTAGAGCCATCTAGCGACATCCTGGGCCGTAGAAGTCGACCCTAACTTGTACTACAAGTTTCCGGACAGGATATTGACAAAATACCCAGCATTTGACAACAGGGTTTTATTTTTGTTCGTAAGGTAATTTATATAGCACCTCTCCATATAATTAGAAGCGCTCTTTGAGCAACCAAAATCGATTTGAAAAGTCAATAAAGATAGAAATACCATGAGTAACAAGGCAGTGGATTTCAACCCCAGACCTCTCAGCTGAAATTCCAGCACGTTATTTACTATAGCCACTTACAACATAAGTCGGAGGTTAAGACCCTTTCAGTATACCCACTAAAATACGATGGCACCCAACAACGTAGAATGATTGGTTGTTTAGTTGCTTTGTATCGAAATTATTTCATGACAAAGACGATTAGCGTCGCCCTCCTCTTTTCACCAGGCTTCGGACTGGCACAACCACAGGTAGGGTAGCTGCGTAGTTTAACGACTTTTATCATGGTTTTGCTTAACTTTGCGGATACCAAGTCCATTGACGTCGACATCACCTTTAATTCAATCTCTCCCGAAAGCTGATTAACTCCGCCACTGTTCGCTTTCTGACAGTGCCAGTCCCAAGCCTGGATAAAGGAGGAGGGCGACGCTAATGGTCATTGTTACCACACAGCCAGTCGTTAAAAAGGAAACACACACGCTGATAAAGCTTGCGATAAAATGTAACTGAAGAATTTATTTTATCAATCGATGTCGTTTTAGAGGTGTGTAAGAAGATAAATAAATTGTACAGCGTTTAACCCCATCTAGCGATTTCCAGACCCTCTGACATCGATCCAAACTGACTTCACAAAATTCTCGGGCACGATATCGATAAAATGTCCAGGATTTGACGACAAAGGTTTGTTGTTTTTTCTTAAGGTAATTTATTTAGAGCCACTCTACATATTATGTGTAAAATCAAAGGCGCTCTCTGCGCTAACCATTGCGATTTTAAAAGCATTTAATAACAGAAATATTAACAACAGCAAAACAGTGTATTTGAATCCCCGACCTCTAGGTTAGAATTCCAGCACGTTAACCACTGGACCATAAGGCGCCCCATTTACAACGTAAAACGGAGGAAAATGCCCTTTCAGCAGGCTCCTAAAAGTACATGGCACCCAAATGGGTTACTAACAACGTAGAATGAACTTTTGTCATTGTTTATCGGAGTTGATCGTATTTCAGCCGTACGTTACGTTCAATTAGCGATATGGATGCAGCGAGAGTTTTACCGACAGCTGATGACAACAAAGGCCGTTTCCGTCGACAGAGATTATTTTGATATATTACAGCTTTAAGACCTGCTCAAAACATAGATCGCGACTGAAGAATGGAGAAAAAAATACTCCAAGACCCCTTCGCAGTATCTCAAATCTAAAGCTATTTAAGCATCATCTGCAGCTACGCCTATGGATTACTCATCAGAACGATTAGGGGGTTCTAACCAGTGGCGGCGCTAGGATTTCAGGTTTGGGGGGGCTAAAACCCAAAGTTCCTTTCTCCCATCCTCAGTGGCATTGTCAGTGATATCCCACTTTTTGGGGGGGGCTGAGTCGCAGTTACGGGGTGCTAAGTTCCTCTATTCCCCCTGGCGCCGCCACTGGTTCCAACCCCTCATTCTGTTTGTTATTTTTATTAGTTAAGGTTTAATGCTTTGTACTAGAACGTTAATAATTGAACATGTACTAAATACTAATAATAAGAATGCACTGTACTGGATAACCTCTGTTAACCATCCAGCAACAGACTGCATATATAGGTGGACCTAACCAGCGGGACCCTGGTCCCTTCTAGGTTCTCTTTTGTGACCAACAGATCTTTGTTCTTTGGACAGCGAAGTGTTAATTTGTCAGTGTTTGGAACAATAAATAATTGATGGTTATGATCAATTAATACAGTGTTTCTTAACCATTGTTCGACCGAACCCCTGGGGTTCGGTGAGCCAGTACCAGGGGTTCGGCAGAGGTCCTCTGAAATATATACATATTCAGGGTCAGTGAGTGTGAGTTAAAAATCATTTGCTATTTTATTTTTTGATTTTTCGACTTTTATTCAATAAAATAGTTAACTGTTAGTAGTTCATGTATTGAATGTATTAATATTGTATCACATTTTGGTACCATTGTTTATTTCCTTTTGTTCCCATTAGTTAAAAAATTATTGTTCAAACTTGAGGGGTTCGGTGAGTGGTCATGGATTTCTCTTGGGCTTCGGCTCCCTTGTAAAGGTTAAGAACCACTGATATAATATGATCGAATACAGAACGCGACAGGTCAATTTATAGGAGCGACTGAAGACGTATTAAAGGTGTCAAAAGATACCGTTGCATTGGCAAGGGTTTCACGACATCTAGCATCCAGAACTGTTTATCCACATCGATTCTAATCTGTCTGTCTGCTTGTCTGTTACTATTATACGGTACAGTTACGATTCAACTCCATGATCGAATATAATCAGTAAGACTTTGTATTCAGTATTCTTATAATCGAAGTCAACTGCAGCCACTTTACCAACGTTTCGCTGTTTCAACTTCCTTCGTTTAACTCCTTTTCCGTCGTTATTTTCAATTACCCGTTCTCTATCACTTGACTATGGACGGCATCGTTCATCAGACACGCATGCAGGCAGATAGACAGACAGACAGACAGACAAGCAGACAGACAGATAGACACGCAGGCAGGCAGGCAGTTCGACAGACAAACCACTGGGACGGAATCATTAATATACACAAATATACACATACACACAATATACACATAAACACATAGAAAGGCAGGCATACATACTATTCTATTTCTAGTAGCACATCTCTGATTTCCTTGAATCTTAACCGATCCTGACCATGTTATTATATGTCTGCCGATTTCGTTTTGACTGAGCGCCTGTGAATGAGGTCGATATCGCAACCAAACTTATTAAGGCGATGTTTAAATCTGCTGAGGCAAAGAGACGTCAACGTCCTTAAAAGCCGTAAGATGTCGCTGAACAATGGATGAGGCTTTGGTCTCATTAGACACCGCTAAAACGCTCTCAACCAGGATATAAAGTCAGCGACTGCCATTTATCGCTGTATATTTGATAATCCATATGTATTATGCATTTTAAGTATGACATTCGCCCTATGGGAAAAAGCGAAGAATTTTCTGCTGTAGGCTATATGATCGCATGAAAAATGTCATTGCGCTAAGTAAAAGCAGAATAGCGATTGTGTATTAGCTGTACTATGCCTCACAAGCGGTAGGAAATGCTCAAAATAATTCCTGTCGACGTAATAAGTCTTTGTTGCCATGAGATGTTTTTCAACTCTGGATCCTGAATCGCTACAGACTTTGCGTGTTCGAAATGCTTACAATTATGATGAAATCGATTTGAAGAGCTGTAGTAGCTAAACGTAACATGCAATTAAACACCGTTTACTACAAATCGCTTATCTCCATGAGCGAGTCTAATCTGTTTTGCCTGCCAATTGATTCTGTTTTGAGTAAGCGCCAGTGAATAATCTCGTTCTCGCCACTTTGATGTATTCAGCGCTGTGTAAATCCTTATTCTGGTAAGGTCAATTCGACCTCAACGGCCTTTCACTAGACACTGGATAATTTAATTTTCTTGTTAGACACCTCTTAAACACTTATTGCCGCTGCTATATAAGTAATGTTAATTTGTTTGTTAAATTAATTAAATCCTGTTAATTTAATCGCCAGATCCCTCCCTGTGCTCTCGTAAAGCCAAGTGGATCTCAACGGCCTCAGAAAGGCATAAAGATGGCTCTAAAAACTAAAACAACATGAGCTGATGTTTACTTACTAAACGCTTGTCGCATGTCTCTTTGAGTTTGACTGAGACTGATCACCTTGCCTGCCTATGGACTCTGTTTTGGTTGAGTCCCGTTATTATTTCGTACCCTCTACTCGACCTTCTTGGGCGCTATATAAATCTCTTTTTAGATAACGATTACAACAAATGTATCCATAGGTATACTCTACTCTGGTGAAAGCAGGGTAAACGTTACCGGTCCTGAAAACCGTCAGATTTTGCTGTACAATGGATAATGCGTTTGTGACGTTAAACACCTTTAAAACGTTCTCTCACGGTGATATAAATTCAGCAACTGCGTTACGTCACCGAATCGATTTTGTCTATACTAGGGAAAGTCGACGCGAAAGATTCTTTTAGCCAACCGTAACAGTTAAACACTATTTGCCACTAATCGTAATATTTTTGAAATTACTAAAGCGCCAGTTGGAAGCTAAGCAATTGAGAATCGCTGCGTCATGTCAGAGGTGTTGTTCAAAGAAATCGCTTATCTCATAAAATCTCGGCGACTGTTACGGAACCTGGCCATCTTACCTACCTATTGAATCTCTTTCATTCTCTGGATACACACGATCCGTCTACTTTGCTCTCAGAGACGCTGTAGAATTCTCGTGATCACGATTACAATACAGGCATACATACATAGAAACGGAATCTACGAACGAACTAATGAATGCATGACTGAATGCAGTAATGGCTGAATTTACGCTTGGCTGAATTTACGCGATTGTTGGATTTACGCGCGACTGCATTCACGCATGACTGAATTTATGCTTGACTGAATTTACGCATGACTGAATTTAATTAAGCTTGACTTAACTTTTGGACCACTAAATTCATAATTGGCGAAACATTGTATTAGCTATAGCCTAGCGATATCTTGGATTTGGTGCGCGTGGATGATCATAACATATCTGCGCATTGATACACTACTCTGGTAAGGCAATATTAACGTTACCGGTCCTCGAAACCGTAAGATTTCGCTAAACAACGGACAGTGCAGTGCGATTGTTCCGTTAGACACCTTTTAAACGTTCTCTGCTCATGGTATAAATTCAGAAACTGCGTTCCGTCACATGATTCATCGGAACTAAGTAGTTGTAGGGTGAACTCGAGCTGAAAGGCTCTGTTAGCCAAACGTATCGGTTGACACTGTTTGCTACTAATCGTAATCTCGAAATTACCAAAGCGCCACTTAGACGATAAGCGCAGGGCACCAACTTATTCACGAGCGCTGTGTAGTTTCAGAGGACTTCCTCAAAGAAATCGCTTGTCAAATATCGGCGACTGTGACTGAGACTGCTCATCTTACTTGCCTATCGATTCTGTTTTGACTGAGTGCCTGTGTATTAGCTCGCACGGTCTACTTAGCTTTCTCGGTACATGCATGCATAGGCCTATACAGCAACGGCATCTATGAGCGAACGAATGGACGAATGTATAACTGAATGAATCAATGTCTCATTTACACACAACAGAATTTACTCATAAATAAATTTACGCATGACTCCTTTTACGTACGACTGCATTTACGCATGACTCTTTTTACGCAAGACTGAATTTATCTGTGACTGAATTTTCCAGTGACTTAATTTATACATGATTGAATTTTTCTGTGTCTGAATTTACTTGTGACTGAATTCACATGTGACTGAATTTTAGAACGACTGAATTCACGCATGAGTAAACTTACGCCTGACTTAGTTTACCCAAGACTGAATTTACATGTGGCTACATTTTCGCATGACTGAATTCGGATGATGGAATTTACGCATGTCTGCATTCATAATTGGCTTCTGAATGACTTACCTTTACCTTCTTACTATGTTTACGGCCATCATTCATTCATTCATTCATTCATTCATTCATTCATTCATTCATTCATTCATTCATTCATCCATTCATCCATTCATCCATTCATCCATTCATCCATTCATCCATCCATCCATCCATCCATTCATTCATTCATTCATTCATTCATTCATTCATTCATTCATTCATTCATTCATTCATTCATTCATTCATTCATTCATTCATTTCATTCATTCATTCATTCATTCATCCATCCATCCATCCATTCATTCATTCATTCATTCATTCATTCATTCATTCATTCATTCATTCATTCATGGAATACGAAAACTTATCCATCGCTACCTACTCGGAGACGCTCCCGACCCAACTCCAGCTATAAAGAACATTGTTAGATGCTTGTAACCGGTGTATGCAGAGTCCCTAGTTAAATGAACACGCAGATCTGAAGGAAGATTATTCCACGTGATCGGTCCAACCACTGAAATGGCACGACCTTGTGTCTTTGAAGTGCGTGCAAAGGGAACAACACGTTCACCCGAACTGCAGTACGAAGATTTCCCCGACCAGCCAAACCCTTTGCAACTGACGAAAAATACTCCTCTTAGACACCTTCAAAAAGCTTTCTTCAGTCGCTATAAATTCGGCAAATCTGCTTTCTCGCTAAATCATACGCAACTGTTATCGTATACTTTACCATACGTCGATTGATGCCTTGTTCACGATTATAAAGGCAATATAGAAATCATTCAGATTGAATTAGATTATATTACATTAGATCAAATTAGATTATATAACTTTCTCCTTGATTACGAATTACCTTTCTTTAAAATACAAGAGGTTAACTTACTTTACTTTGCATAACCTTAACGGATTCATTGGTCTTATTTTGTTCATCTACCTCTGCAGTCAGCCATCACTTCGGACGTTGCTGGACATCTGGTCAGCCGCCGCCTTATCCAGACAGCTGACCACGGTCATTCGAGGATTGTGGATTGCAGCGACGTCTAACGGTGTGTTGAAATTGTTGTCGAGTGACTAGATGTTGACCCTGAATGCATCGAGAAATACCACGCAACCCACGTGACCATTTCCAGCCGAATGATGTAGCACCGTTTGACCGAGGTAATAGCAACCAATCACACTGGCGCTAGAAAAACAATCGTAATAGTAAACCTGGCTTAGTTACAACTTCAAAGGGAAACAATGAGGGTGTTTTGCGTTAAATTCATTGAAGACTGAACATGGTCGATCGCAACAGGAAAAATCATCAACGGTTCCAAGGTTTACAATTGCGGCATTTAATCCATTTCAACTGGTAATCCCTGAGCGACTGTGAATGCGTTCAATCGCGCAACCGAACTTAGGGTCATGTATAAATCTGGTATTTGGTATGGTTGACGTCAACGGCCTCGATGATAAAATTATAGCTTTTGGCTGAGCACTGGATAATGTGGTTGTCTCGTTAAACACCTTTAACATGCTTTCGGTGTATATTCTGAGACCGCGATTTATTATCGATATAATGAACTCCGCCACTGTTTGTACTCTGTCAGTGCCAGTCCCAAGCCTGGATAATGGAGGAGGGCGACGCTAATGATCTTTGTTATCACACGGTGTCGCTAAACTCAAACGACTACTACTATCGTTCTCAAAGCGATTACGTTCTGTCCTTTTGGTACAGTTTCATTCGCTGAGGCAATTTCGGTTTAACGATGCAGCGTCATAATAGAAATAAACAACGTCGCCCTCCTTAATAATCCAGTCTTCGGATTTGCATTTCCTGAAGGTAGAGCATTTTTCAGTTGTTTACCACCAATTTGTGGACGCCAAGGGCCGTTCACTTCGATCTTATCGTATGGACATGAAGTCAAGATTAGATCTATCGATTGATGGATCCACAGTTTAATGGCAGCTTAGATTCTTCTAAGTCTATAGACAAAGGAAACGACTCTTAGGGACCGACAGTCTACGTTAACATAATTATGATAATATTAAAATTCGAAATACTAGGAAATGCTTCGGATCTCTTTCATACAAATCCACCACCACCACCTGTTTTGGTAGGCACTCAACATCGTGTCGAGCTGCTGCTATATATTTCAGTAATTGTTTCAGGATTTCCAAGGCCATTGACGTCGACTTCACCCTACATTCAATCCCTCGCAAAATGTAACCTGATAAAGAAAGGACGGAACTGACGAATTTGTCAGTGCCGTTTTAAGGCCTAGGCACGCGAGGCACGTGCCTAGGGCCCCGCGCAACAGGGGGGCCCCGCGGCGGCCCAAAAAGAAAAACTACATTTTGCGACCAGGTAGGCTAATAGCAATACGATAATATTACTGAAGAGTATTATAAGTTCTTACAATTCTGCAAAGTGAGAACAATATTAAACAAACGTATTCATATTTAGTTAACTATAATTATTGGTGCTATTATAGAAGTTATACTGAAATAAATCAATAATTTTAACGCATGGCGCACGCTGTCCACACAGAGCTCTTCCTCTATATTTTGTTTGCTTTCATTCGTCTGCTTTTTGCAACGCTATAGATGAGCAGCACTATGCATTTTGTCTTATAATCTACCTCAAAAATATCAAATATTTATGTCTTGGTATGTTAATATTAAGATTTAATATGAAA
Organism: Aporrectodea caliginosa; assembly: GCA_020284085.1. Classification (NCBI taxonomy): domain Eukaryota; kingdom Metazoa; phylum Annelida; class Clitellata; order Crassiclitellata; family Lumbricidae; genus Aporrectodea; species Aporrectodea caliginosa. The sequence continues at coordinate 95,687 of JACEVL010000268.1, read as the reverse complement.
TCTCTGTCAGTCCTATAATCTAGTCATTTTCTAAATTATTTTAAATTATAACAAAGTGTAGGCTATAGATCATTTCTGGAAAGTTCTGCAAATGACACTGTTATGGATGCGAGCACAAATATACAATTCAGACCTACTTGCCAATCACCGACTCATTGATCAATTAACCAAACAGACGCGGAGAAGCTTACGAAGTTATTAAGAAATCAGGAGCAGATTTATATTCTTAATGGTCCATTTAAATGCTGAACAAATAACAGAATACTGTAAAAAGCTTTCAAATTTCTATCCTCAAGATCTTGACCGACCCGACACGAACTAGAATGTGAACACTTGAAATACATGTAACTATAATTATGTCAGTGTCATTTGCAAAACATCAGTGCCATCTATGTCAATAATCTATGCCATGGTAAAGAACGACAATCTGGAATCAACTTTTCCAAACGTTGAAATTGCAATAAGAATGTTTCTGCCAATGATGGCGACAAACTGTAGCCTACCGGCGAACGCTCTTTCTTAAAACTTAAATTTAATTAAGAACAAGCCTCGCAGACGTATGATGCAAGAATGATTAAACTGCCTTCTTTCATGATCATAGAATCAGATGTGCTGGATTCTTTGAATTTCGATGCTATTATAATTTTAAAAGACTTTGCTCAGAGCAAAACACGAAAGCGATGTTTTAAAAATGCCATGGTAAAGAACGACAATCTGGAATCAACTTTTCCAAACGTTGAAATTGCAATAAGAATGTTTCTGCCAATGATGGCGACAAACTGTAGCCTACCGGCGAACGCTCTTTCTTAAAACTTAAATTTAATTAAGAACAAGCCTCGCAGACGTATGATGCAAGAATGATTCAACTGCCTTCTTTCATGATCATAGAATCAGATGTGCTGGATTCTTTGAATTTCGATGCTATTATAATTATAAAAGACTTTGCTCAGAGCAAAACACGAAAGCGATGTTTTAAAAATGTCCAGACAATCCATGTAGCCTATTATAGCACACATTTACTCATTACAATCTCACTTTGAGTTACTTTGTATAACAAATTGACAATAAGAATGTTAACGTAATGTTAAACTAAACATTTAGTTTTCACTTGTAGTAGCATACAAAGATTGCCGTGTTAGCAGTTTACTATACTATATTAATATATTTAACAAAATGACATATGCACATGCAATGCATTCATGTAATACTCTATATCTGAGACTGAGAGATTGAGTCGGAAATTAGGTTAAGTTTAAAGTTAGGGTTTGTGCCTAGGGCCCCCAAATTTCTTAAAACGTCTCTGGAATTTGTAAGATATAGAGAAGCCGTATTAAAGGTGTCTAAAGTGAGCATTTCATTGCCGAGGATGTAAAGGCTACGACATAATGCGTCTTATGGAACAGTTACAAAATGGATGGACTTGTACGGATATGACGTCAGCACTAGGACGGTGCATGAACAGGCAAGGTAGACACAAGAATTAAATGGGGTGAATTAACCGACAAGTACCACGAAATTTTAACTGATCATCTAATCTTCTCAGATCATATCTAACCTAATCATCCAGTCTCATCATTGTCTAGTGTATTATGATCTATTCTCTATTACTATAATAATCTAATCTCTTCAATTCAGTCATCATCTCCTCTTGTCTAATCTGAACTCTTTTTATAACCTAATAAAATCTGATAATCGAACCTTGTCTAATTTATTGTGATCTAAATCTAATCATAGCGACCAGGTAGAGACACAGCTCGATCAGTTTCCTTTGAAGTAATCGATTGAATTTGACCTTCTATTATTTTGTGGGTCACAGTAGACGATTGGATGATTGCAACGCTTGTTTGAGCCTCCTCATCTGAGACGTGCAGGATTTAGACACTGGACTCACGATTGCTCAGCGCCATCGATTGATGCTTAGTCATTAGACAGCGGTGCTTAATATATGCACAAATAATGATTATCCATCGCGCGCCAATCCCAATATGTCGATAATAGTGTGCGCCTTCAACACCTTTAACACGCATTCTAAAGCTTATATAAAGTTTGGCCCCTATTTCTGTGTTATAGTTATTTTAGATCTGAATTATCGTCAAAGCGTAGTCCCTGCTGTTCTTTAGGGAACTCCGCCACTGAACGCACTTTGTCAGTGCCAGTCTCAAGCCTGGATGAAGGAGGAGGGCGATGGTAAGGTATTTGTTATCAAACAGTGACGTTAAACAGTACTGAAACTATTACAAGATCCGCTTTTGTCTTCAGAGGACTCTGGAATTAAAAAAAATCGCTTCATTTCAACGAGTGTCAGGTCACCTCATAGGATAAGGTCAACGTAAATGGCCTTCCATAATGATTATTAGCAACTTTAAAACTGTCTACCATCGGACGCAGCCAGTCCAAAGGCTGATTAAGGAGGAGAGCGACGCTGATCATTTTACGTTGTGACACAGCGTCGTTATACTACTCATATAAATTAATCTCCTCGGCCATTGCAATATTCTGTGGTGGTGTCAGTCTGAACAACGGATGAAGGAGGGTAACTCTGATCATCTCTCTTATGACGGAGCGTTGTTAAACAGGAACTAAGCTACGGATGGAAATAAATTTAGTTCAATTATAAGTTAAAGGTCGTAATTGGTCTTCATAGCCACAAGACGTCGCTAAACAATTTATCATATAGTGGTCGTCTTAAACACCTTTAAATGATTCCTTCTGAATCTATAAATTCAGATAATGCGTTAAATCGCGGGTTGTCCATCGCATTCTCTGACCACTCGTACGGAAGGTCGACGTTGACGGACCTTAGCGGCCACAAAATGATAATAAACAATGGAAGACTGCCGACCATCGGCCATTGTACTGTGCAGCCTACAAAGCATATCCGCCCTACGGAGCTCGAACTCGGTACCTCTCGCTCTCTACGCCAGATGTATAATGTGATGGTCTTGGTGTGAGAATATGTCAGGAGTCTTAACTTGTAAACAAATGGAGCATCAAATTATAACTGCCTACATTAATTTTGCTCCGCAATCAACATCCAAACACCGCTGGGGTAGATATCTACCCCAATTCGGCGTATGAAGGTTAAGAATTATTTAATTGAATATGTCAGTGGTTAAGATGGATGATTTGCAGATATTTTTAAATGCTTATAACAGACACTTGTTATGAAATTTGTGTCGACCTTGCACAGAAGTTCGAATCCATGTGCTGGCGGCGAAGGGCATAATGGCGTCGGATAACAAGGCGGTGGGAACAGGCGACGCAGCACATGGTAAGGAATCCATTCGACAGCCTTAAGGAGGAGACGATCCTAAGCAACTCCAACCCGCTTCTCCATCGTTGCCCCTCTATCGCAGACATAATCCCATCCGAATTGTTTTGACCAGGAACCGTTCCAGTCTTTGGCAATCTGCTGCAGTCACATAACCCCACCCATGCTACTGAGGCAGCATACAGTTACCTAGATACTGCAGTAGTTGCTTCAGCAACAGCGTTCAACGCCTCCCGCGAGAGGCCATGCAATCTGAGTATAAGCAGTGCATGCACCGATCCAGAGCAAGCGCCTATGATTTCATCAACTTGAGGATGGCACAATAGGGTTAGTGCTAAAGGTAACTCCCAGGATCTCAAAGGATTCAACCCATTGCACACCATCCAACTGTTCATCAAATCCTCTCCTCATTACCAACGTCTCTCGGGACTTGTTTGCATTCAGTCGGAGGTTATTAGATGCAGCCCAGTCAGACACCGACCGAAGAAAGAGAGGCAGACAAAAGGACGAACATATAGAATCAGAAACAGTTAGTCCAACGTCTTTCGTCCGACGATGAACCGACCGCGCGTTGATAAAAGGACAAAGGATGCGTGAAACTGCTACACAGACAGACATACAGACGAACGGACAAAGTGACAGACAGGGAAACAAACAGATATGCAGACATACAGACAGAAGGACGGACAGACAGACGAATGGACGGACAGAGAGACAGACATAGAAACACAATGACAGATTGACACAGACAGATGGATGGAGGGAGAAGTAGACAGCAGAGCAAATGAGTAAGCTGGTTCTCAGTGTTTAATATTGATGTGTCAATTAGATCATCGTGATTACGATATCACGGTTTGTTTATTAAGCGTGCGGGTATTGCATATTGCGTTTATGACTAAGTCAGTAAGTTAGTAAGTAAGAAAGTAAGTATATCATTTTATTCAACCAACTGCTAACTTCACTTTGGTGTAGGCCTACATGAAAGTTTTAAGAAATCGTGAATCCATCATCCTATGCTATGGTGCTATGATGAACCAGTACTTCAATAGTCTGTTCACTTCTCTTTTCTAGTATTATATAAATGTCATAAATAGCAATTTTAGAAAAATGACTGTTAATAGTAATTTTTATAAGCCTAGAAATCTCTTTGGTTGCAGCGCGTTAAATGTATTCGCTAGATGACAGGATATACTCTCTAAAACTTCATATCAGTTCTAACTGTAGCGAAACACTTTAATCGTCGCCATTTTGTGCTGATGTTAGTTTAAACCGAATTAAACCGTATTATGGATAAATTCTACTTTAATGCCAAACCTGGTTAGATTCTATAACTCTGTCATATAATTTAGTGGACAAACACATTTAATTAACGGCAGCAAAGTCAACGAGAGAGTTGCTAATAATTATAATCGTGGTTTGATCTCAATCTTTAATTCCTCGTAAACATTTTTCTAGAAAGCGATCGAGCTATTTAAAGTTAAATTGTAACAATGACAAAAACCTAGCGTGGTCTTGATGTATATCGATGTATACTTGCCTGTATACTGCCTATTCGAAGACGGTTAGGGTCATGGTTTTAGTCAACGTAAAATGTACGACTTTACTTAATCGGGGACCGGCTGTTTATTTATACTATCTATGTTCAACTAGTCGGACCCAGATTCTATAGACGATGGATGGAAAGTCATTCGGATGAACATCAGACCACTAGATGTCGTTAGACTTCAGTTCCTTGTCGTGCTTTTTAACTTGTTCTTTATAACTCGTATACGTCTACAAGCGTAAATAAGGTAAAAGGTTATGTTAGCGTATTGATTATTTTCCCCGTTGTACATGTAGCATTATTATTTGTCATCAATCCAACTTCTACTTTGGCGAGAATCCTTCCAATCGATCCTGCTTCCATTAGGCCAAAATTCGTTTCAATTCAGCTTCTTTTTAAGCAGGAATTATTTTTATCAATACAACTTTTATTTAATTAAGAATTATTTTCTATCAATTCAGCTTCTATTTAACTTAAGCAAGATTCTTTTCATTTAAAAAGATTATTTTCATCAATCCGACTTCTATTTAGTAAGAATTCTTTTCATCAGTGCAACTTGTGTTTGACCAGCACTGAAACCCATGCAATGGCCATAATTAAATACTCCTAAAAAATACTTTTACCTAAATAAATAATGTAAAGTTGGGCAATTAAGAAATCTTACACTTACCGTTAGTTCTACCACAGGATATCTACAGGTAAACTAGCATTTTAGCATATTTTATTCTTGTTTATTTCAATGACATTTTATGATTACTGTCATCAATCCAACTCCTATTTACGTAATGTATTATTTTCATCAATCCAACTTCTAGTTTCACAAGAGTCTATTTTCATCAATCCAACTTCAATTTCAATGCAAAAATTCTTTCATTAATCCAACTTCCCTTTTATCGCAAGAAATATATTCACCAAACCGACTTCTATTCTTCTTATTGCTCAGTGTTCTGCTCTTAGGCTAAAGGAATGAAGCGATGCCATTCTTCTCTATTTGGTGCCTATTCCTTTATTTCTTTTATAATCCTCGCCTGTTTCTTTTATCCATCATCCAGTCCTACATTGTATGTCTTGGTCTTCCAGGTGGTTTCTTCCCATAAATTCTTCCTTCAAGCATGACTGTCTTCAGGAGCGATTTTCCACATAGTGTGTGGCCAATCCAGTTAATTTGTCTCCTCTTTAATGTGTTGACCATTGAACTCTCCTCTTGCACCAGTTGCAACACCTTCACGTTTGTTTACAGTTGCTCCTGCTAATCTTGCATAATATAGTTTCTCCATAACCACATTTCAAAAGCTTCAAGCTTCTCCATCTCGGCATTTTCAATATTGTCCATGTCTCCACTCATGTATAATCTGATGCATTGCACTTGGCTTTGGAATAGCGCTTTAGAAATTCGGAGATTTCGAATACGACGTTTACGATCCATATAGTGTGATGCACCATATGAGACTTTATACCATTCTTTCTTTACATCGAGACCCAGACCAACGTTTAGCTTTCCTACTTTTGGAAATTGGTTTGAAGATTTGAGATGGTGTGATTTAAAATTAGCTTGGTTTTTTCGTCTAATAGATGTAGTCACCCGGCTTCGCACGGGTTATCTCTACCTTTATATATATCGTTCCCGCTTGATATGCATGGTTAACTTTGGCTGCTTTAGCTGCTGACCGGGTACGCCCCTGGATTTGAAAATGTAAACGTTCGTTTTTTTTTCTATAGCGATCGAATAATTTGTTGTCCTCGACCCTGCTCATTTTTCAATGAATTGATCGGATGAGTCCCAACCCTTCACCACCGCTCGCCCGTCTGAATGGACGCCACGCCATGAGCAAGGACCGTGCTAGTCTTGCTTATTTCTTAAATAATCCGGCATCTGGAAGCGAACCGTGATCCACACGCTCTCTGTAATAGGACAGAGGAGCATGACACGCAACATAGGCTACGCCGCTCTTACCAATGTAGTTAGATGACGTTTTTGGCTTGTCGAAGAAGTCCCGAAATGCCTTGGGAATGCTCAATTTAGGAGGCCGTGTGCCGTTTGACATTGTGAGAAATCGGAAATGGCGGCGTAATTTTACAACGGTAGTCCACTTCGAAATTTTAAATGGGCATTTAAAGTAAATTGCGAGCTGAAAATAATCGCGTTGACCTACGAATTTCTATAATAACGTTTTCTAAAATATTCATATCGCGCGACCGTTCCGTTTCTTTTCCATGCTATTCTATTTACGGATTTATAAAGCGCGCCTCACAGTACAACCTAATCAGAGGCGCATCCCAGTGCGAAGAGCCCCTCGAAAAAAAGAAAAGTCTTAAGAGAACGAGCACAGGCAGTAGTGCCCCAGATAACATCACAGCACGAGTTATAGCAGGTTGGTCATTCCACAGCAAAGGGCCAACAGAGGCATAGGCACGATGGTGTGCTGTGGCTGTCCGAGACCGAGGAACTAGGAGGTCATGATGGTCTAAAGAGCGGAGAGGACGTCCAGAGGTAGCTGAGATAGGTCGTGTGATAAGATCACAGAGGTAGCGTGGAGCTTGACCTAAAAAGTTTTACACGTAAGAAAGAGAATTTTAGACTGAATCCGAGCAGTTAAGGGAAGCTAATAAATGTGTTCGGTTATAATACTCGAAATATGGGAGAAACGAGGAAGGCGGGCGATCAGACGAGCAGCTGCATTAAGTACTGATTGGAGTGGAGTCAGACGGAGTTTTGGTAGGCCCATAAGTAACGAGTTGCAGTAGTCAGTGCGTGAACAGATGAATACATGAACCATGGAAGAAAAAATCGGCGAGGGGACAGATCGTCGAATGGCACGTAGACGCCGCAAATGATAAAAACTGCACTGAGAGAGATTAGATATATGTGCAGAGAAAGAATGAGTACTGTCAATAGTAACACCCAGGTTACGGACATTTGCTTTGGTGCATATGGTGATGCTTCAGTGTATATTAATGAACAGTCATTCTACTGCATTGAGCTGCGATGAAATTATGTTCTATAAACATGTTTAATGCTGATGCTTTACTTGTTTTTAGGCAGTCTATGAAAATGACGAGCAACATTCTTTCAGAGCTTCAAAATCTAATTGTAAGACAAGGCTTTCATCTTAATAATATTAGAGTGGATTTCTTTTACTCCAACTTTGTCTATTGTCAGCTATTATATCTTCACTAAATAATTATATCCTTTTATGCAACAGATGGATAGCTTCAGTATTTCGTCATGAAGTTTTTTCTGTGTGAATAATTTCTCGTATTACTCCAAAATAACTACTACTGATACATGAAACATTATTCTTCTTGTAAGCATCTGAAAGGCGAACTTAAAATGAAGTAATCGGTATTGTGTGAAACTGGACACTGGTGGACTTGGAAAGACTACGACAACAACAATTGCAAAAACCTTTTACAGAGTCCATTGCTTTGAACCGCATACCAACACTCATCCTTGTCTAAAGTCATATACAGATCCCGACTTTGTCTAGAATCTTGTGATTGGAGAGGCACGTACGAATCATTTAAAGACACAAACATATGTTAATTATTTCAGAAACTATACTGAAGGTGATCGTCTCACAGCTCATCAAAGAACCGATACTGGATAAAACACTGAAATTAGCAATTAAGTGAGTATCCTGATGGAGAATACGAAAACACATACGGGCGAAAAACCATACAGGTGCCAGCTATGTCGGAAATCATTTAATCAAGGTGTTCATCTGAAAAAGCACATGAGAACCCATACTGGTGAAAAGCCATACAGGTGCCAGCTATGTAAGAAATCATTTAATCTCAGTGGTAGATCTGAAAAGGCACATGAGAACCCATACTGGTGAAAAACAATTCAGGTGCCAGTTATGTCGGAAATCATTTAATGAAGGTGGTACTCTGAAAAGGCACATGAGAACCCATACTGGTGAAAAACCATACAGGTGCCAGCTATGTCGGAAATCATTTAATGAAGGTGGTACTCTGAAAAGGCACATGAGAACCCATACTGGTGAAAACCATACAGGTGCCAGCTATGTCGGAAATCATTTAATGAAGGTGGTCATCTGAAAAGGCACATGAGAACCCATACTGGTGAAAACCATACAGGTGCCAGCTATGTCAAGAAATCATTTAATGAAGGTGGTACTCTGAAAACGCACATGAGAACCCACACTGGTGAAAAACCAAACAGGTGCCAGCTATGTAAGAAATCATTTAATCAAGGTGGTAATCTTAAAAAGCACATGAGAACCCACACTGGTGAAAAACCAAACAGGTGGTGAAATACCATACAGATGCCAGCTATAAGAAATCATTTAATCGAGGAAAAGCCTTGACGGTGCATATGAGAACCCACACAGAAGTTAAACCATATGTATGTGGGGGTTGTAATAAAGTGTTTACAGATATTGGACGTCTAAAGAGTCACAGAAGAACTCATGCAACTCAGAAGCAACACTCGCGCAACAAACCTTATACCAAGAGCATTTCTTCAGCGAAGCAGTTTGAACTCCATGCAGGAACACCGCAACAGGATCTTAAAATGGGAAGTGAAGTAATTGCTAACCTGTCTGATCATTTCATCCGATTTAGTATTCCAGGTGTTCTTGAGAATGAAAATGAACGTTACTCAACGAAAGTACATCCTCATTCTAGAGGAATTGCAGATCCTTTACCGAAAATTATAGAAGGGGAATGTCTGTATATTAGCCAATTCAAATCTCTTATCAATGCAAAACAGTCAAAATCTTTTGGATGTGGTATATGTGACGATTTGTTTAAAAGAGAGAAGGACTTTCTAGAGCATTGTTTTAGCCATCGATTTTCTCCACCTGTCGACTTAGTTGCTGACCTCTGCTGAATTATGATTCCACGTAATTACTGTTTGAAAACAATTGGAATTGTAGATTTATAATGAAAAGATAAGCACTGTGGAAGTGCAGGATATCTACATATATACGAATAGTTACTTTGTACCGCTTTCATTTCAGAATACTTAAGACAGTAGTCATTCTGATGTAGAGCATCCAGAGTTTCCTCAGTTGCCTTTTTCTCGCATAATTGCAAGACTGTGGAATTGCTGCATGCGATCAAAATAAAATTTCATGCTATAGTTTTGCAGTTGCTGCTGATAATACTCTGAAAACGCACATGAGAACTGCACAAATACTTCTGGTGGACTAGATATTTACCAGAGTGGTTTGCGCTACATCTTTTTGTGAGATTATTTTAGACTGTTGATATTGTTACTTTCGTGATATGTTTAGTAATAGAATTAATTAGCTTATTCTACTTAGATTAAATGTTAGACGTTATGCTTGGTCATTACGAAAGATAAATGTGTAATCAAGATTGTCATATATATCCTGTATATTTGCAGTCCAGTTACCATACCCATTGCATGTAACATAGACGCGTAGAATAAAGTCATTTTTCTATTCTACCTGGTGCTTTGTTAGCTGTGAAATTTATTGATTTATTCTGTAGTCGCTACTGGTCAGAACACATTATTAATGGACATTTAGAGTAATAATAATAATAATAATAATAATAATAATAATAATATAATAATAATAATAATAATAATAATAATAATAATAATAATCTTTTCTTTATTAAGCACCTGACAAACGCACTGCGGTGTACATTTACATGTTATGCAATTTTAAATCTTAACTACTAACAGAACAGACAGCCTGCAATACACGGCGCTAATAGCAGCCTACAAAGCAAATCCGCCCAACGGGACTCGAACTCGGTACCTCTCGCTCTCTACGCTAGATGTTGGCCAAATATAATAACTTCTTATTTTAGTTGCTGCGTGTACATAGTAACTTTTGTAATGGACTATGCTGATGTTTATTACTTTACAGTTACATGTATGAGTGACTTCTGAGTCTCTTATATTTAAGTCTGGCAGAATGTTGGGGTTTATTCTCCAATTCCAGGTGGTGGGGGGGTAGACGCCACTGTGCGTGTGTGTGTTGTGTGTTTGGTGACCATATATAGCTCGCGCTGCCACCTTGCCATAAATCACCTCTACACTGGCTACTTGTATGACTGCCCTGGCTATGCCCTGGTTGAAAAAAGTGTCTGGGCTAAAGGCGTCTTAAGAGGAGCACGGTATTTCCATTATATACTGACATCTTCTGACTGAAAGGCCCATTATGTGTAGACTACCTCTCATTATCTTAATTTGTAATTATATAACTTCCATTTACACAGCCAGATAAGAAAAAATAATGCTTTGCGTAAATGGAAATTTGATTGATGAAAATAATTCTTTGAGTGAATGGAAGTTGGATTGATGAAAATTATTCTTTGCGTAAATGGAAGTTGGATTGATGAAAATAATTCTTTGCGTAAATGGAAGTTGGATTGATTAATTCTTTGTTGAAGTTAGATTGTTGAATAATTATTTGGGTAAATGGAAGCTGGATTGATGAAAACAAATTGCACATTAAACTTCCAATACAATTCAACGAATATGTGATGCTTCATTCCTAAAGTTCCGGGGGCAAATCTTCCGGGGGTGAAATGTGGGGAGCGAATCTTCGGGGGGCGAATCTTCCGGGGGCGAATTGTTCGTATCCCAATTACTGTTAATTGTTCAGCGATGAGAAATAATTAACGTGGCCCTCTGACTTTATCAAGGCTTTTTATACTGGCCCCACATCGACCTTCTGCTGGATGGTACGTAACCAATTCATGCTGTTGCAGTATTTACAGTTTTAAACCGACAGCATCTGTTAACAAAGATCATTGGCGTCGCCCTCCTCCTTCATCCAGGCTTGGGACTGGCACTGTCAGAGTACGAACAATGGCAGAGTGTTCATGCTAATAAGCTCAGTTTCTCAATTCATGGCGTGAGAGGAATTTGTGTTAGAGGTGTCCAAGACGAAACCTTTATCCATTCATTACTTGAATGTGTATTGCGCCTCTTTAAGGTAACTACTCAGAGGTGCTCCCAACCCAAGCACGGCCAAATAGGACCATTTTAAGTTGAGAGAGGAATGCCTGAGAGTGGGTTCTAGGAAGGGAGAGGAGTGTCAGAGGGAGGCCATTCCAGGTCGAGGGGCCAACCACAGAGAAGGCACGTCTCTGACTGGTGGAGGTGCGAGCAAAAGGGACAGAGAGAAGACCATGTTCAACCGAACGGAGAGAACGCAGCAGCAAGTCTGATTAGAATACAGAGTTCAAAGTGCCCTAAAAAGCCAAAACGCAGTAACTATGACTGTACAAAGAAGGCAGTTACTGCGTTTTGGCTTTTAACCTTCGCAGGACAAAACATTTTACGATACGTCGAGGTCCAAGCGGGGTAATTTTTACCCCATTAAAATTTGTAATATCAAAAGATACAGCAACAAATGAAGTAATTACATAGTTTCAAGTCAACTGGCGAGGAGCGAGTGCCTGATAAGGTAGGCAGGCGAGCAGCCAAACTAAGGCAGCTATCCTATACTCAATTCGCTGCCTAAGGGGAGCCAGCGAAGAATGTCACGCACATAGCTGGAGATGTGGTCGAATTTGGGTATGCGGCCAATACATGGGCTGCAGAGCGTAAGACGCGATCCAGACAGCTCAGTCCGGCAGCCGGGAGGCCAGCATAGAGAGAGCAGCTGCAGTAGTCAAGTCTGATTAGAATGGACAAGGGTAAGCGTCGTGAGATCTGATGTCCGTTCGCTGGATGGCGCCACGTGCTCCATACATGCACCCGATGACCCCTCAGGTACAACGTCCAGCGCATTGAGGTGTGGCGGTCGACTGTCAATCAGTTCGAGAGAATGAACTCTTTGACCTGTGGGTTAAACATCAAGACAACACACGTCTGATAGGCACAACAAAACAACTGATGGTCGGTCACGTGGCCTATGTATACACGCAGCTAAACGACGGGCGCTATATAAAGCAACAAAGGCTCATTAAACTTACATACATAGATAACATACATGAACTATTCATTATCACACATACATACTGTTAATTAGTAATAGTACTCACTACCACCAGTACCACCACCTCACACCACCACCACCAGCCCACTCCACCACCACAACCACCACCTCACCAACACCGCCACCATCACCACCACCGAACCACCACCACTACCACCCATTACCACCACACCACCACCACCACATACCTATGTATTAGGTTAGTGGAGTCTTTCCTACCTCTTTCTGGATGTAAATCTTGAGCCAGTTCCACTTCTGCCATCTCTCGACGAATCTTGAGCACCAAGTTGGCCGGAGTGGCAAAGTGCGAATCCTTCTTCGCAAGTCATCATCATCATCATCATCATCAGTTCCTGACACCAGCCATTTATCGGCGATGGGAATGAATAAATGACCTCCATTGTCCTGTGTCATTATTCAAGTCCATTGCTCTCCTTAGTGTCTGCATGTGTTATGTCTATCCAGCGTTGTCTTGGTCTGCCTTTGTTTCTTTTTCCTTCTGATATCGTGTAGTAACGTATACACTGAAAATAACAACGGGAAAAGCGAGAAGCAAACGAAGCGAGAGAGGGAGAGATAGAAGAGGCAAAGGATAGGATGGGGAGCGAAAATGGAGAGGCACACGGAAAGGCACAGGAACATGGAGAAGGTCGGGAACAGACAAGGAAAAGAACAAGAACAAGGACAGGCCTCCGCTTCCACCACCGTCACAGCCTCTGCCTCCCTCCAAGCCTCCGCCTCCGCTTCCGCTCCGCTCTAACTGCCTCCGCTTCTGCCTCCGCTTCTGCCTCTGTAAATTCCGCCTCCAGTCAATCGCCTCTTTTACCCTCATTTCATTTCTTAATTCCCTCATCTCCTCATCCATTCTCCTCTTCCTTATTGCCTCTGCCTCTCTGTTCTGCCTCTGCTTTCTTTATTCTTTATTCTTGCCTCATTCCTCATTCTTAAATTTTTAATTCTTAACTTCTTTAATTTCTAATTTTAATTCTTTAATTCTTTAATTTTAATTTTTAATTTTAATTTTAATTTTACCTCAATTTAATTTTAACCTTTTAACCTTTAATTTTAATTTTAATTTTACCTCTTAATTTTGACTAATCACTTCTTTAATTTTAATTTTAGTTCAATTTAATTCTTTATCTTTAATTTTATCTCTTTAATTCTTAATCTTTATTCTTTCACTCCTCATCTCAACCTCAACCTCAACCTCAACCTCAACCTCAACCCCAACCTCAACCTCATTCTCATCCTCATCCTCATCCTCATCCTCATCCTCATCCTCATCCCTCATCCTCATCCTCATCCTCATCCCTCATCCTCACCTCAACCTCAACCCTCAACCCCTAACCTCAACCCCAACTCAACTCAACCTCAACCTCAACCTCAACTCCTCAACCTCAACCTCATCACTTTGAGGTGTTTAATAGTGGGAAAGAAAGAGGTAAAGGCTATCGGGAGGAGATTTTTATTATATTTATACATTACTTCACCTATTTGTACGTACCTAATTTGATTGAGATTTAGTAGTTTAAGTCTCTGAAATAAGTATTTGGTATGAGCATTATGTGGGGAATTAGTGATAATTCGGATTGCTCTTTTTTGTAGACTCTTAAGTTTGTTTAGGTGAACAGGGTATGTAGAGGTCCAAATGAGGTTACAGTAGGTTAAGTAGGGATATATTAATGCGAAATACAGATTTTTGAGAACAGTTTGGGGGAGTAAGTAAGAAATCCTTCTAATAATTCCAATATTCTTCATGACCTTTTTAGATATTTCGTCAATATGTTGGTTCCATTTCAAATGTTGGTCAATGAAGACCCCAAGGAATTTAGTAGAAGTTACTTTCGGTATTACATGATTATCAATGGTGAGGTCATTGTTGGTAACTGGAATAGTTTTGTTAGGTGATCTAAAGATAATGTAATTCGTTTTAGATACGTTTAATGATAATTTATTAGCTTTAAACCAATCAGCTGCTATCTGATTAGTAAGAATGGCGAACACGGAAAATGAGAATAATAATGTGGTGCAGTTGGAAGCTGAAGACTTAAAGACCGCGACAACAAAACGGCGACGAATTGAAGATCTGGAAGAAGAGTCAAACAAAGACAAAGTAGACGTTGGTCAAGAATCTAAAGAAGACGAAAGGATCTATGCGGGAATGATGACTCAAAGCAAACGAGGTAAGAGTGTTTTATTAGATCCAATTCAATCAATCAATCAATTTCGGTTTATTCACAACACCAAGCTGACAGGTCGCAACTTGTTACAGGTAACAGATAGGAAAAATTGTCTAAGCTCTGACAGTTAGTTATTAAATGAGTTGAGATAGCAAATATTATCTCTGCTCTAACAGTTAGTTACTAAAGAAGAATTAGGCTAGTGGCAGTGTTAGTTAGGGCAACGAACGAGGTAACCAATAAGGTATATACTGGAGAATAATGCATTTAGTAGATGTTTTTAAATAATACACGAGATATGAAATTGCGATCGTCCTTGGTTGGGAGGAGGAAACCGTGTGGCCTCGGTCTTAGCTCATAGCGGAGGTGGGGGCGGCTTGGAGGAAAGAGTCCACGCAGAACATGGCTTTCATTTGCGTTAATAGCCGCGAATAGTCGGCCATCAGCTGAATCCGCCAGCTCCGCAGCGGTGGGAGCGTCAGGGCCAATAAGGCCTCTGCGCTTCATCCTGGCTATCTGCTGTTCTATTCTTCCTCTGTCTTCGGCGGTTGCATAGCCCCACCATGCCGGGGAGGCATACATGAGTTGTGCTATGGTTGTCATCTTGGCAACAACATGCAATGACGGTGGGCAAAGGCCATGCGATCGCAAGACCCCCAGGGCATACATGGACGACGAAGATGCTGATAGTACTGAGTCCACGTGTGAGGTCATTCTTAGGTCAGAGCGGAGGGTAATTCCCAAGACCTTGATTGAATCTACTCTCTCGGCTTCGGGAATGACCTGGGGGACGAAGATGCCCGCACGGCCTCTCCTCATGATTACCATCTCTCGTGTCTTTGATTTGTTGAGTCGGAGATTGTTCATTCTTGCCCAAGTTGAGATGTTTTCATATTCGCCGATTGCTGTTTGCAAATGGGAGGAACCAATTAACAAATAAGTGTCATCGGCATATTTGTTGAGAAAGTTGGCGCTGTTGAGGGTTTTAAGATCCGACGCCCCCACTACGTACGAGGACGGACCCAGACCAGAGCCCTGCACAATGCTAGCGTTAATCTCAGCGGGGTCTGAGACCACGCCAGCAAAGCGTGTGACATGGCTTCTGTTGTCAAAGTAGGTGACGACCCAATTATAAATGTTATCAGGAACTTCTAAGGCTGCTAGCTTCATGGCAAGCGTAGCGTGGCGGAGCGTGTCGAACGCTTTGGAAAAGTCAGTCGAGATGAGTAGAACATAGTCATTGGTTAGCAGGAGTGTCGTGATTCTTTGCAATAGGGCAATTATGGCCGCGGTCGTGGAACCCGTCGGCCTAAAAGCGTACTGATCCGTCAACGTGTCTTTAAAAGGTGGCCGAGCGAAAGTAGTCTGACGGTGTAGAAGGAGTAGGTACTTTAGGGATTGGTTTGATCGTGGCCATTTTCCATTGCGTTGGAACATGGCATGACTTCACCGATAGGTTGAAGAGATATGCCAATATCTCTGAAATGGCCGGCGCCAAAAGGCGTAGTAGCCAGGCAGGTAGAGCGTCCATACCTTCAGCCGTGTGGTGCAGGCGCTGAAGGGAGAAGAAGACTTCCATTTCAGAGAAAGTAGTGGCGCAGTCGTCCACTGTAAGTTTCAGTGCTGGTTTCACATATTCATGGTCCGTTGAGATAGAAGCATAATGTGTGTTCAAGTCTGAGGCAGAGACATTGGCATCTGCTGCTGAGTCGCATGTTCTTCCTGTCAGTTGTTTGACCTAGTTCCATTGCGCGAATCTACGTGGAGTAGTTCCTTTTTGTTATTTTGGGAGATCATTTTGCCTATCCGAGAGGCCACTGCTGATGCTTCCTCAAGTCTCCCGGATCGTAAAAGTCTGTTTTTCGTCCTCAGCAAATACTTTATCTCCGGTGTCATGAATGGAGGATCAGTTGTTGTTAATGTAACTTCGCGCAGAGGGTAGAATGTTTCCAATAAGTCATTTATAAATTGGTAGAACGTGTCCCATGCCAGGTTTGGATCGGTGATGTTCAGAAGCATAGTAGAATCATAATCCCGAAGCGCGAGAAGTATGCTGGCATTTTGATTTGGCGTTCGGCGCCTGAACGGCTTCTTTGCAGAAGGTCAAACGGCTTTGAACTAGAGTCCTGCGCCGGCCGCGCCGCGCCGCCGCCGAAATTTTTTGGACGCCGCCGCCGCCGATTTTTGTGGATTGGCGGCCGACGCCGCCGCCGCCGATAATTCCTCGGCGCGCCGCCGATGCCACGCTGAAGTGTTTAATGTTTTGTTGCATTTTTCATGTTTTACAGAGAGACACAGACAGGCAGACAGCAGACAGATGATGGGATGGATGGATAGATAGATGGATGGTTTGGTGGGATGGATGGATGGATGAATGAATGGATAGTTGGATTCAATGACTGATAGATAGATTGAATAGACGGATAGGAATGAGAGAAATTCGTAAAGGTCTTCTGTCTTACATGCATACTACACCTAATATGTGTAGTGTAATATTGTGTAATATTGGGGGCCGATAGCGCATTGGATAACACGCTGGCATGGAGAGCAAGAGGTACCGAGTTCGAGCCCCGTAGGGCGGATATGCTTTGTAGGCTGCTATTAGCGCCGTTGTATTGCAGGCTGTCTGTTCTGTTAGTAGTTAAGATTTAAATTGCATAACATGTAAATGTACAGCGCAGTGCGTTTGTCAGGCGCTTAATAAAGAAAAGATTATTATTATTATTATTATTATTATTATTATTATTATTATTATTATGTAAGACAGAGGATATATAATTATATATGGTGATTGAATTATCGGGAGGCTGGGAGTGTTCAACCCCCGAATTTATTTTCAACCCCTCCAGTTAATTCCATGAAATTACCTGTGGGGTTAATTTAAGCCCACAGTGCAGCTTTCAGTGAATGTACGCACATGTAAAGAATACTTTATTATAATCTATACAATATCGGCAGTATTAAGTCATAGGCCTGGGGCGAACCGCCCTCGCACCCCTCCTAGCTGTGTGCCGGCGCCCCTCATGACCAGACCCGTCCGTCATGGTGCGCTGCTAAAACGGGCCACGGGCTTGGCATGGGCGAGGTTTAGTTCTTTTCTTAACCCAAATAATGTGATTCCCCAAGTATTGCTGTTTTGTCTATCTTAAGGTATGTAAGTAGGGAGGGGCCAGAGGGGAAGACAGGTAGCGTCGACATGCCACGGACGATTGACATGACCATAAATTGACCCTCATTTTCCGAGTGAACAAAGTGTCCTCTCTCTCAGGATTTAGGCTAAAAGTTTCAAAGTGGAAGAGTCATCCATTCACAAAACGCATACACTTTGAATGAGTCATCCTTTATATGATACCCCATCTGATCATCTTGCAGGTTTAAGCATATCCATCATCAAATTAGCACATGCAGCTTATGCTCCAACCGTGTAATATAATTAATTAAATATATCAAATTTCTAGTGCATCTAAACCCAAGTCATACAGTGTTTTGGATAGGCAAGCATTTTAAGAAATTGCAAATCCTATAAAGTAGCCTAATAGTGGCCTTCGGATTGGCGATCTGCATTTTAAACTGCTATGGATTAAACTGCTATGAAACAAAGACTATTTGGTATTCATAAAATCAATTCCCCTTCTTGAAATAAATAACATTAACTTTAATTGTGATAAATTGGATATAATTATAAAAGCAAACTCGCGGAAGCTACTAAAAGAAGCAGTTTTTGATATAAAAACAGATGGCACCAGGACTCCTTAATCTATAAGTACAATATGCACTCTTCCTGTTACGTTGACTAAAGGTTTAGCAAATTGAAAATGATTAAAATTAATTACTTGTGATAAGCCGTGGAGGGGGTTTATGGTAAATGATAACACTTTGGCACGATGAGTAGAAGATCAGCATGGACGCTCGATCAATTCCCGCTACCCTATAAAAGTCGACTCAGCCTTTAATTCGCCATATGGCGTTCGTAAAAAGAGCAGTAGGCCGTGATGGGCGCCGTACATGGCTCCCAAAACAGTTAGACTACTGTAATAACTTGTGATTATCCGTTCATACTATAAATTGTAATCATCCTGCGGCGTGTCAGTTTGAAATAATAAACGAAGATTATTAGTCTATATTTATAATTGTGTTTTATAGACAGCAATTCGTTTAATAAAGGCTTATGGCGTTCTTGGAAATTGAACGTAGGCCCTATTTTCTAGTTTTTATATTAATTTCAATAAAATGTCTGGTTTGCTAGTATTGTCTGTAGTCAAACTCAAACACGACTCAAACTACATCCTAACTACGAGTGACAGCTGATTCCTATCAGCACTGAAATAATAAAACAATTTGTTCAGATGACAGCTTAAAATGCTAGAATTACAGTGTGGAAATTCTAACTATTTCAAAAGTTCGGACGCCCATTTGACCCCCTCATAAACTTTTGGATCCGTCGCTGGCGCCGACCACGCCGCGCCGCGCCGCGCGCCGCCGCCGCCGATTTTTGTTGGTCGGCGGCGCGCCGCCGCCGACCAAAAATGACCGGCGCGCCGCCGCCGACACTATGACGTCGGCGCAGAGCTCTACTTTGAACCCAGCGACTGTTGTCCCGGCAAAGCAATCTGCACAAGCAGACCAACTAACTAGAAATCAATACAAGCCTAAAATACGGTAAGAAGGATTTATACATTATAGCCGATCAATAGAGAAAAGAGCGTAGTTACATTCATTATTCAATTGAATGGCGATCGCGGAAAAAGAGAATAGTCCTTTTAATAGTATAAGATGTAGGCCATTTACACAAGAGTCACCGCGTCTCCCTGACGTGGCTTTTGTGTTGCGCTGAGAAATTTTGTAGATTTACATTTCATTTTATCTTTTATGCGGTTCGGAGGTTTTGGGACAAATGCTGTTTAACTAGGAACACAAAAGTCATCTTGATTGTAGGATCAGCCAATAATAATAAATATAGCAACAATTAGTAGTCGTATTTATGTTAGGCCCTAATAATGTGAACAAGTTGCCTTGTGTGAGTTAATAATGTTAACATACAGAAATTTCACGAAGTCATTTTGTTACGTCGTATTTTCGGCCGTCGACTTTTTTTATACAATGCGATCTGACCCTTGGCCAAAAAAGGTTGTGCACCCATGCTAGGGTGTTTCTAAAAAATGAAAGTTTCAGAGCGTTTTTGTCCAACCCATCATTGCGTGCTACTAGATGGAAAGAGTAACCAGTAAAGTCTTAGCATGATATAATAATATTTAGGACTTGCACAAACCAATCAAAGTTTGTTATAATAGTGTTTCAGTAAAATCGTCAAGTGAAATAGTAAAATACTAAACAGCAAACACACTAAATAGTAAACACGCATGAAAAATGTAAACTGCAGCGTAGTGCAGTGTAGTGGTAGAGTAGTAGTGCAAAGTACGTAAAATAGTGCAATTATATGTGCAATTCAGTGCAATCATTAAAACACTATAATTACTGCAGTGTAGCAATGTAGCATTTACTGAATGCAATGAACGGCGAACGCCATACAAAACATTATGCCTATATTTAAAGTAAAAATGTAGTTACCATAAATCCATCAATAGCTCATGTTGCCGGTTCCTCTGAAGTTCTTGATAGCTGCTCCCCTAACTGGCACACTGAACTTGCTTCTAATGCCCTTAACCTTTATTTTACCAACGTTCCATTTTTGGAACATAATGTGTAATGCTAAAAAAATTATTCTGCCTTGGTAAATTTATTATATATTTGCACATCAAATGAAAGATCTAAGAATAGAGAATGTAAGACAGTGGTAATTTTTTGATTGACTTAATTTATTTTTGTGCTACAGATGTGTCATTTTGACGAATTTTGTCATTTTTGGAAAAAATATTTTAATTAGTTGAAAAAATATTTGTGTCATCATTTAACAGGTGAGACACATTGCATTTTGTTGATTGATATCTATAGTCAGTGATAAAAATCAAAATTGCTGAAAAACAAGCAGAACTCTAGAAGATAAAAACTAGTTTTGAAGCATGTTCCATTTTTGGAACGTTGGTGCACTCTCATTAGTAAAATTCCAATATGAGGTGATTGTGTTCACTGTTCATAATTTTCCAGCAGATAATGTTGGATTGTTGCATGTATCATTAAATTGTTTTAATATTATATTTCATTTAATTTATTTTTAACCAGGGGCGTAGCCAGGAAAAAAATTCGGGGGGTAAGTTTCGTGGTTTCCATTGGAAATGGTCGAAAAAGTTCAGTTTTTTGTATTTCGCATATAATTGCATAGAAAAACATTTCGGCAATTTATTTGGGGGTGACCCCGTAAACCTCCTAAATATGCCCATGTTTTTCACTCTGATTTTGTAATAATTAGGACATATTTTAAATTGGAGTTTTAGAAAATAACGCAATAACTGCAACACTGTAACACACTCCAGCAAGCAGTGGCGATTGTGATGGATGATAGTTGCATGCTGGCAACCGAATCAGATGTATTCTGTGGAAGAAGCGAAGGTGAGCATCCAGTAGCCTTAATGGCGACAGAAGCCAAAAGATTACATGGAAGAAACTCACAGAAAGTCAGAGGCAAGGAAATATTCTGACAGTTGGGAAATAATCCTATAGGAATGTAACTCAAAGAACACACCAACAGCGGTACTTGAGTTAAACCGGGACATTTGACCAAATACACAGAAAACAAGAAATCAAGTTACCAGGAGCCTCCGATTTACCACAAGATTTTGATCCCCTGAAATGGAAAGTGATGGTTCTTCTCTTTAGAAAACGAAAAATTGGAACAATCCATATAACCGCTAAAAGAATGAACACAGCTGAAGAAAAAAAAGCAGGTTCATATATCCTATGCATAGAATCTGGTGCAGCTCAGCCTCTGACCTAGGATGTTCATCCATATCAAGCAACAATTTATTATGGCAGGATTAGGCAACCCACATAAACCCCTTTTGTTGAGCGCGTTGTCATGAATTTTGCCTAACTCATCACAGGAAACCATATCACATGCTATACTTTGCCAATCTTTTTACTTTTTACTAGTCACACTCTTCTGTCCAAGCTGAGGTGTGGGGCAGCAGTCATTCAGAGGTGCTGTTCTAGTTCGACCATCACGGACATTACGTCCGTGATGGTCGAACTGGAACTCTGAATGACAAGAAAGTGTTTGAAAAACAAGAAAGAGGTACATTTGAATTCACATATCATGACAAAATTGTTGTTGTTAGGTGGTCAGATAACAATGTAGTAGCATGTTCCAGTAGTATCAATACTGTAAATCCTGTGAAAAAGTGCTCAGGCACGTCAAAGGTTGTCATGACACATTGCGATGGGATACATTCCTTTTATTAGTCAGTATCGTTTTTTCATGTTTTGAAGAAAAACACTACCAAAAATGTGTCTGGTGTCTCAAGATACTTCGAGTGAACTGTTTTGAAAGTTTTCATACCTTAAAATAAACTGGTTTTGAATAAATTGTGCATGAGCCAATATTGTGTCGTTGATTCATGCTGAACTGCCATTATAAAAAAATGCTAGTGGGAATGACCCAACGTTCCATTTTTGGAACATCCCAAAAAATGACCTTAAAAATTTAATGTGAAATATCACTAAAAGTTTATCATTTCTGTTTTAATACCATCAAAATACAACACATATCTAAGGGTCATCTCAAAATTTCACCTAAAAGGCATAGTGGGAAAATAAAGGTTAACTACTTTCATATGTTTGTGTTCCTCGTTGCGTGTTAACGAGGCATTGAATTCTTGAATCAAGGCAACTCCCGTTCTGCAAGATCGTTCACAACCTTCACAGAGGTGGCAACCATCTGTCCTTTAGATATGATTCTTGGAGAAGCCATTCGCTGGAGTCAATTTGCAAGAATTCTTCACCCAGGATCTTATAAAACGCCGTTTACATTGCGTTGTCATGTAGTACCTTTGTTTCTGGATTGACGAATAGTGTAATCCGTTATAGAGGTTCATTGTACCCCTTAGTATCTCTCAGAGCCATGCTTAATAATTTCTTCTCTTCCACCAAGACATTGTCGTTGAAGAATCCAAATCCTATCAGTAGCTCAGACAGGTATCATAATTAATTGGTGACCAAATGCTGTGGTGGCAGCTTCTGCGACCTCCATGTCAAGATATGCCGGCAGAATACAAAGCAAAGGGACAGATAATTTCTTGGGAGTCGCTGCAGATGATGGGTTCTGGACCCAGTATCTGACATACACATTACACAGCAGTCAATAAGAGACAGACCTCACTGAGAAGCTTCCTTATATGGTTCCATTATGGACCAGACGACTTCCTGGATTCGGAGGACCCTAGATGCAATGGTTCATACTTTTTGCGGAATATCCACAGCGTCATGGAGTTAATGGTTCTGGCCATCCAGCGGGCACAGTGAATTGCTGCTGGATATCAGGAATGGATTCCACTGTGAGACGTTCCATTAAACAAAGCAATCGACAGTTCCAGCAGTTCACGGTAGTCATCTGGCTCTTGAAATGTTTCCAGCTGTGCTACTCAAACTCTATGACACTATTTTCCATGGAGCTATAATGTATGCCATACTTTCATCGTCAAGGGCTGTGGAAAAATCTCCGGAATGAATGAAAAAAAACTTGATCTATTCGTTGCTAGAAATCTTTGAAACTGCCAAACAGTTCTATTGCAGGAGACTTAGACACATAATAGATGATCTCTTAGACGTGGTGCGGCGTGTTAAATGTTGGAACTCGGATCATGCTGGATCTGTCTTGATCAAACCATAGCAGAAATACTTGAGCAGCTTTCCTTTCTCCTTCCTTTTATCCGATCTAGTACTGCATCCAGTAGTACTGCATCCACTTCAGGAGTGATCACATTCACCGTGACTATAATATCACTCACGGCTTTGAAGTTCACGGATCTTTCTCAGGATCAGGTGACAGGTGACAGGTAATACTGTTGCTGTCCGACAGCAATCCATCACAATAATCATCATCTTCCTGAATATCAGCTCCGGTGGTAGTGATGATGTCACAAAGTTCTGCGTGTTTTGTTTCCACTGAATGATTTGCTGCAGTTGTTTTAAGCCTCAACACGCATTTTTCTTCAGTGTGAGGTTTCTATCTACTGCGGCTATCGTTCCTCTCCGACCATTTTTCTCGCTGTGCCTCCAAAAGCAAATGCTCTTGCTCAATTTTTATTAGGGAGCACTGTTAAACTATTCACTCAGGTGGTCTTGAAACATATGTTGAGTTGCATAAACGTTTCCAATGCATAGTTTAGGAATAATTGGTTAAAAACGAAAAAAACTGCACTTTTACAGAATTTCAGCTGGTTTGTGCAAGTCCTAAATATTTTCCAATCTTCAAAATATTTTGGATATGGAGTCCATATATAAGCCGTCACCAAATAGTTGGTTGGAGGATTAGAACAAATATACATGAAAATTCTCTATTAGGGATGGGAACACACTAACCCATGTGCTATACTAAACTCATTTAATACCATAGTTGTTAAAAACGTTTTTTTTTTTATTTTTTTCCAAAAACGTCGTTTTTTTTTTTTTTCTCGTCTCGTTTTTTTCCGTTTTTTATTTTTTATATTTAACTTTATTTAGTTATTCCCTGTCTGTTACTATTTGTTTAATTTAATTTTTGTCTGATATCCCTTACGTTGTCTCCGTCCTTTCAAGGATTCATCTAATTTACGTCACTATTTAGTGTCATCAGTTGAGAAATAAACAGCACAGTTCAGGAAATAAAATTTATAAAAGTTATTTGAATTTCTAAGTTATCCAAAATGCGAAATGTTGTCTTTGTAGTTTGTACTCAGTAATCTCTTGTTGACTGATAAACTGACGGATATTACGCCATATTAAGTTCTTATAATTATACTAGAATTTTGTACCCGGCTTTGCCCGGGATTTCCCCATGCGTATTTTTTAAAGGCTGCAACTAAAGTCTACTTACTTACTTACTTACTATATATGCTTAAGGCTTCAAATATTTGAAATGTCCACATATCTTAATGGCAACGAAATTTAGAGGTGAAAATAAGCATTTCCGTAGGCTATATCGGAATTTAAAGTAAATAATGAGTTGAAAATTATAGTACCGCACAGGTTATCTCTACCTTATATAGGCCTATTATTTGTTCCCCGGGCTAAATAATATAATAGAAGACGAAGCTCGATCGTGTTGCATTACAGCGCTCGTAATTTTTCGGAACGGAGCCCGTGTTTTATTTCGATCGCGCCTAATCCTCGCGTGACGTAAGACAACATTTCTCTTACGTCACGCCGCTCAAGCGAGGTTAAAATATGCATATTAATGGCCTCCGTTATTGGTATTAAGGTAGGCTCATAATTTTGAAGTTTAAAATGTCTATATGTCAGCGTTTAAATAAAATTGCGAGCTGAAAATAGTCGCGTTGAAACAGACGTGGCGTAATAACGTTTCGTGCGATTTTTCAAATCGCTAAAGCGTTCCGTTTCGGAGCCTTTAGAAACAGACAAACAAACATTCGGAAGGACAACGTAAACAAAGTAAGACTTATATTATAAAATAAGTCAGAATTGTACGTAGATCTGCAATTTTTAATTAAGTAGCCTACACTCTATACTTACAAAGTTTAGCTTTTAATTGCTTATGTCAGCATGGACCAGGTGGACTTATGTATGCAATTTAAATTTGAAAAGATTTCAATGTTTTTAATTTCTCAATTAAAAAAAAAACAAACTTATGAAAAAGAAAATAATTGTTGGAGATTAGGCCCTACGGTTATTTGGAGTTAATAAATAAAGTTATGTTATTTGCTGATTAAAATTAAATTGTGTAAACAAGGTTTTAAATTTTAAATGCAGTAAAAGATGTAGCAAAAAATCAAATTATTTTCTTTTCCGTTTTATTCTCGTTTTTCTTTTTTATTTTTTCCAATAAAACGAGGTTTTTTCGTTTTTATTTTGATTTGATCGTTTTTAACAACTATATTTAATACTATCCTATACTCTACAAAGGTCATAATAAAAAAAACTTGACTGGTTTAATTTCAGCTGGGAACGGGAAGAGGAATGACGAGTGGAGGGAAGGTGATGGATGAAAGCAGAGATGGGAGGAAAGGGCAGAGGAAGGAGGAGCGACAAGGGAGGCCGGAAGAGAGAAGAACGAGAGAGGGGAGGGAGAGTGAAGAGGGGAGAGAAAGAGGGAGGAGGGAAAGGAGGAAGGGATTAAATAGAGGGAGGAGAGGAAGGAGGACAGGAACAGGGATGATGAGGAGAGGAAGAAGGGTTGGAGGGGAAGGAGAATAAAATGGGTGACAGGGAGCGGAGGGGTGGGTGACGGGAAAAAGGATGGTTTGGGCAGGGAAGAGAAAGGAAGTGGGTGGAGGAGTGGGAGAGAGGATTGGAGTGGGGGTTTGGGAGGGTGAATGGGAAATAGGGATGGGAAGAGGAAAGGAAGTCAAAGATGGAGGACGTTGGAGAAGAAGTACAGAGAGAGAGGTGGAGGTGAAGGGACGGGAATTCGGTAGATAGCGCTTGTAGAACATTGTTTGCAAACCGTGGCCATCAAATTGTTTGGATTAAGTGGGAAAAGGCGAGGGGAGGGTAAAGGGGAGAGGAGGAATTGGACAGGGAAGAGAAATGAATGTGGTTGAGGTTGCCAGGGGAGGGAAGGGAAGGGGTAGTGGAAGGAAGGGTGGAAGGGGAAGTGGGGGTAACGGAGGTAGACGGTAGAATGAAAAATGGGGCGAAGAAGAGGAGGAAAAGCGAAAGGGGAGGTGAGAGGAGCAGGAGGGTGAAGGAGAAGGGTAGGGGGAGGGAGGGAAAATGGATGATGAGGTGGCTGGAATTCGGTTGGTAGCGCTGCTAGCAAATTCTAGCAAACCGTGTCGTAGATTCGAATTGGCGTGTAATGACAGTTGGGGACAAGATTCATATAATTTCGGTTGATGGCGCTGCAATCAGATTGTTTCAAACCGTGGCGTAGATTCATTTGCGAGTAATAACAGTTGGGATGCGCGATGGACAAGCCCGAGCTCGCTATACTTAGGACAGGCAACGTCGACTGTATGTATGGATTGATGTTAGGGTGGTCCTATAAACTAAATGTTTGAATCTACTGTATTACAAGGTTCCATTCCATCCAGAAACATCACACAAAAGTTGTATGAAAAATATTAATATTTAGGACTGGCACAACACCATCGAAAATTTTACCATATATCGGTATGCGAACACTCGAACAGTAAGCATAATAGTTGTAATCAACAATGAATACTTAAACCAGGAATAAATTCAACCACTTTTAGTAGGTCCAGATTACAACACAATGACATTATTGCATGCCTGATTACTAATTATTACACTGATTAGTGATTAAAATTATTTATTACAGTTTTTATTATTGCAACTGAGATACTTAGTCAATGTCAATTGGGCCTTGATCGCTTGACGGCACGCTCCTTTAATTGTTGGTGCCGAGAACGAGTTGCTTTGGATGAAAAAAGCAAACGAGCCAGAAGCATAAGAACCAGAAGCAGAGGCGCTATAGGAGCGGAAGAACCAGAAGCAGAACCAGCAGCAGAAGAAATAGAACCAGCAACAGCAGAGTGTCCTAAAGTAGAGAGTAGGGTGTTCCAGAAAAAACTTGTTGTCGAAAATCTTGGGTCTCACCAGCCAAAACGTTTCTTTTGTAGATGACAATGTTTGTGGAAAATTTTCAGTTTTTTCGGATGCTATTTAGGGGTCCCCAAAATGGTACTAACTTTAGTCTTCACTTCTAGCGTAAAATGCTCGTTATTTGAACGTGTTTCAATCTAGAATATTGCAAGGCTGTTTGGGGTGTCCAGAAATATTATACATCGCAGAAACCAACCATTCCTTATTTTCCCAATTACTCTATTCATATATTGTCTAGAAATATTTTTTACAGAATTTTAGTATGTTATCCTGAGGTCCCTCAAAGCCCCCAAACATACCCTACTTAAACTCCCAGAACTCAAGGCGCCCATGCTTGGGTCTTGGAATGTCGGTCCATTGTTGATTTACTCTTATTATCACAAAAAATTAAAGAAGAGTCCGATATGGATGAACTTTTTATGGTTTGTTTGTCTCGACGAGAGCTACATCCAGGTAAAATATAGAATTAAATTCAGAGCTCATTCAAGGTCATTTCAAGGTAGGGTGTCACAAAAACTTTTTGTCGAAAGTGTTGGGTCTCACCAGCCAAAAAGTTTCATTGGCAGATGACAATGTTTGTGAAAAATTTTTCAATTTTTTCGGATGCTATTTAGGGGTCCCCCAAAGGGTCCTAACTTTAGTCTTCATTTCTAGCGTAAAATGCTCGTTATTTGAACGTAGTCTAGGCGCGCAGAGCTGAAAAGTGCTCAAAAAAGCGATGCAAGCGGCAAGTCATGTTCATTTTTGGCAACATACTTTTTATACTAATTCGACCCTGCTGATTACGAAAATCGCTGTTGCCAGGCTGGATTTTTGACCTGAAGGTCATTTCAAGGTCATAAAAAATTAAATCTAGCAAAAATCAGAGGAAAATGGCCAGATCTCAGCCAATAATTGTTGAATTCGGTTAATTCTTTCGTACTTTTTC
Source organism: Aporrectodea caliginosa (assembly GCA_020284085.1). NCBI lineage: Eukaryota > Metazoa > Annelida > Clitellata > Crassiclitellata > Lumbricidae > Aporrectodea > Aporrectodea caliginosa. Next base: position 67,141 of record JACEVL010000268.1, on the reverse strand, counting down.
TCGCCTTGATAAGGGCTATCTGTGGTAAGAAACAAGGTTCTTAAATGTAAGACGATCCAAGGTTATTTTAAGGTCAAAAATGGCAATTTTAGAGGAAAATCTAGGGAAATGGCCATAACTCAGTCAAATATTTTCTATTTCGGGTGATTCTTTTCTTTTTTTGCTCAGGTCGATAAGAGCTACATTTGAGAATACAGAGTACTTAATGCCTAACATGACCCAAGGTCAATTCAAGGTCAAAAGGTCAAAATCAATGGGAAAGGCCATAACTCAACCAAATATTGTTCTATTTAGGTGATTCTTTTACCTTTTTGCTCGGGCCGATAGGAACTACATTTACATAGTACTTAAAGGCTAACATGTCCCAAGGTCAATTCAAGGTCAAAAGGTCAATTCAAGGTCAAAAGGTCAAATCAAGGTTAAAGGCCATAACTCGGCCAAATATTGTTCCATTTGGGTGATTCGTTTGCCTGTTTGCTCGGGCCGATAAAGTTAACCCAAGGTCATTTCAAGGTCAAAGGTCAAAATCAAGGAAAATGAACATTACACAGAATCACCCAAATAAAACAACAATTGACTGAGCTATGGCTGTTTTCTATAGATTTAGGCGGTATAATATCTCAGCTACCATAATGATGCACTTTTAATGATGTAAAATATTTAATGTTCGGAGCAACATTTACATCATTTTTTACAATTGTATAGCACAATGAATTAACTGAAGAATGATGATGATTGATCAAGTCATGTTTTTGCACCATGAGCTTGGCACCCACACAGAGAACAACACGTTAAGTTTGATTTCCTGCACTTGCACACACGATACTTGCATAGGTTTAGTTCTTTTTTGCAGTTGCAAGAAACAATGTCCAAGCATTCTTTGGGGACGCATTCTATTGTCAATAGTACTGGTATCAACTTAGATGAATCACAGGCGTCCTTTGCCAACCATACGCTTCCGCATCTAAAAGATCAGGCATGCATGCTACAGCTCCCCCAATACATACAAGTACATTCAAGCATACACACATACATAATTATATCCATTCATCTATACATAAATGCATGCATACTTACATACATACATACATACATACATGCATGCATACATACCTCCTTACGCATGTGTATACATACAAATATACATCCACACATATATGGATGTACAAATATATACAAGTACAAACATGCATACACATATACATATAATATCCATCCTTCCATACATGCCTGCATGCATGCATACATACATACATACATACATACATAGCCTACATGCATATATATACATAAAAATATACATCCATACATATATGCATGTATATGCATGCAGGCATGCACACATACACATACATACAAATACATGCATGAATGCATGCATACATATATACATCCATACATAGATCCATCCCTGCATACATAAGTACATACATACATACATACATACATACATACATACATACATACATACATACCTACATACATACATACATACATACATACATACATGCATATATACATAGATACATACATGCATACATACATACATACATACAAACATACATATACAATCATACATACATACATATATGCACATATACATACATACATACATACATACATACATACATACATACATACATATACATACATACGTGCATATATACACAGATACATACATATGTACATACTATTATACCCGTGTTATCGGCGGGGTCTATTAGACCCCAGGTGTGCTAAATGTGTTGGCCGGGAAGGTGTGCGACTGTGCGTCATAGGGTTAAACGTTTGCCTTCAAAGGCCGTTTAATATATCGATCCTTAATAATTATGTCAAAGTTCTCACTCTTAGTTAGCACTGTTTAATGACATCTCATAGGGTTTAACAAAGACTAAAGTGCACTGTTTGGTCAAGTGAAATAATTTATAGGGCGATAATTACACTTAAAAGAGGTGTATAATTATTTTCAATGTATGAACTACATCTTATGGCAACACAGGACGTGGTCGACAGAAATTATTTTGGTATACTACAGTTTAATTGCTGCGTCTCATATCCCGAGTAGATTTCTTGAAGAGGCGCTATATAAATCTCCAGAATGAATGAATGAATGAATGAATGAAAATCGACAAGGGTTGAAACCGTCGAAAGGAAATACCTATCTCCAAGCCCTGTTTCAGCAACTGCCTTCTCAACGAGCAACTCCATCGCTGGTGGAAGCAAGTTTTGGGCTTATATTAGAAATTGCGAAGACTATAACGTCCCCCGAACAGAGACATAGTGCATGACCCAGTGTCGAAACCAGACAACCCTTCATCAGATACTCCAGGATGAATGTCACCGTCAACAATTAATCTACTGCATTCAGATAGTTCAAACACTCTCGTGCTGCCTAGACATAATCTGCAAGTTTCTTATAGCCACAGAGAAGACCTTGTAGAAATCTGCAAATGAACGTTGAAACAAACGACTTACCCCAATAACATTAATGGCGTTTATCGTTTCTGCTTAAAACAGACCGTGGTGTAACCACAGAATAGATATGGTGTAACTGTATTAGTCGTTTAGTTGAAGGATGTTCCCATTCAATCATCGTGCCGATAATTTTTTGAGAAGAGCTCTCCTAATTCGCAATACTAAGAATGTATAGGATTATTTCCTAATTCGCAGGACTAAGGTTATTTCGGGTTTCAATTTCCGATTTCTGCCTGGGCACCGAAATTGTTCTAAACGATGGTAGTCTCTTGTACTTTACAATTACGATTACGATTACGCGTTTTGATAAAGGAAGATCTCAGCTGAAGTTACAAATTTCAAAAGTGCCCCTCGAAAGATAAGCGCTGGGCACCAGCTTATTGACGAGCGCTTTATCAAGTTTTAGGGGTTTTCAAAAAGGTTAGTGAAAGGAGGTCGAAATCCGCCGGATGGAAAAGTTTTACATATAAATTGCTTAAATTCTTCGGAATAAGGCCATAATGGCATGCCTCCTAACTTCCGTTAATGGTCAAAGACGATAAGTGAACAAATTCTAAAAACAAACGCATTTCATTATATATTTATCTTGGTTTAAATCGTTCTAAAAATCCGATCTTTGCATTATGACTTTCTTGGTTGTAATTCGTTATCAGGTTTCAGTTTTTGACAACGAAAATCTTAGTTCACGTTAATCGGTTTAAAAAAACGGTGAGTAAGCTTAAACACATTCCACATTTTTATTTTATCGCCGAGGCAGCTACATGTATAGCAACATTTAATAATGATAATAATCACCTTCGTCAAAACAGGGAGCCTTGATTTCACAATTCCTTACGACCCTGTGCTTGGGTTAAAGGCTTAACGCGTTTGCAGGCGACAGAATCAACAAGCCAGACAGTAGGCCTGCTGTACTGCCGCTGGCTCTGTTCTTCGGAGAAATCACAAGAACTTCGCTAATAGAGGGAATCCAAACCTGGCATTTTCAATCAATCGATCAATCAATCCATTTTATTGCAACCCTTTGTACAAATACAAGAAAGTTATACGTTAACCCTAGAGCTACCAAGCTTTTTTTGTAACACTGGCTACCAAGGGGGGTGGTTACCACCCCCCCTGGATTTCCTGTTTGGTTTTACATATCATAACTTGTAATATAGCAATGGATTCAGCATTCATTTCTGCACAGAATGGTATATTTAATTGTACATTATGTGAATGCACCTTGAAATTACATCACTTTTAACAACGGAACCCATTAATTAGCAATATTGTATATTATTGCGTACATTTTGTACTTTTTCGATAAACAAATATAAGATTATGTGTGTTTTGAAACTAATCTATGTATAAAAGATACAAACAATCATCCCTACACATGTTTATATAGTATAAATGTACATCCATACATATATATCCATACATATATATCGGTTTACGTTGTAATGCTGTATTCAGCCATTTTCACACAGATTACGCGTATTATTATTTATTTTGATCACTTCCGGTATTCAAAAGACAAAGATGTAGGTAATGAAGCCCTACATTCCCTCTAAAGAATGGTATCTTTGTTTCTCTTCCAGGAAGACAAATGAATACGCTACAGACAAAAAACTAAGGGGGGAGTGCTTCCATTCAGCCATTTTTCACGCATGTTACGCGTATTATTATTTATTTTGAGCACTTCCGATTGTCTCAGGTCAACTCAGTGACCATAGAAATGTAGCCCCACATTCCCTCTATAGAATGGTATAATTTGTTTCTCTTAATATTAAATGACGGATAAGATATAGTCGAAAATCTAGGGGGCGTGGTATCCACCCCCTGGTGCCTCGGGTATATTGGGTATATAACTTTTGAACGGTGTGAGATATCATCTCACATTTTACCTCAAAACGTGTGTAAATGAACCCCCTACAGCTACCTAAAAGGTCAAATTTTTATTCCATACGGAAACAGTTTGAGATGAAAAAAACCTAGGGGGTGGCAACCACCCCCTTTTGGTAGCCCGAGGGTTAAACAAGACATACAGGTAGCAAGAGGAGCCCCAAAAGGGATGAATCCCGCTAAAGAATTAGTATCATCAGCAAATAGTATTAAGGATAGTACTGGTGATATGTTGGGTAAGTCATTGATATACAGAAGAAAACGTAGAGGGCCAAGATTAGAGCCCTGTGGAACTCCGTGTTTGACTTTTCTAAAACCAGATATTACCCCATTACAAGAGACGCATTGAGGACGGTCCTCGACGTAGCTAGAGAACCAAGCAAGTTGCGTGCCTCTGATGCCGTAATTAGCTAACTTTTGCAGTGTAATGTTATGATTCACGGCGTCAAAGGCTTTAGCCAAATCAAAGAAGATCCCAATATAGTACTCTCTATCCTCAAAAGCATTTGAGACTTTATCGTACATATTAATCAAAGCCATAAACGGAGAACGACCCGCCTGAAAGCCATATTGAGAGGAAAATATAATACTTTGTTTATCAATACAACTAATGAGTCTCTCATACATAATTTTTTCATAATATTTTGAAAATAAAGGAAGGATAGAGATAGGTCTGTAATTGGCACCTTTCACCTTTTTTATGAATCGGAACAATCCTTGCAAGTTTTATTGCTTGAGGTACTGTCCCAGTGCTGAGAGAGCAATTGATAATTTCGGCTAGTTGATGAGCAACAAGCGGAATAAAAGGTAGAGCAATTATAAGGTTCAATGTCATCAATGCCCCTGCTATGAGTATTATGAATACAGTGACTCAAGTTTTTAATCTCTTCAGGTGAAGTGGGAATTAAACCAAAGGAACAAGGGAGTGGGGGGTTAAGGTACTTATCAACCGAGAATCTAGGGTTGGGAATCTTTTCAGCAAGAGAATGCGCTATGTCAGAGAAAAATTCATTAAAACCATTTGCCATTGCTTCAAGATTCTCATTTTTAATACCATTGATTAGTAGTGATTCAATTTTAACTTCTGGTTCACCCATTTTTACAATAGATCTGATGAGGTTCCAGGTTTTTCTAAGGTTATTGCTGTGCTTGTAAAATTCCTCAGCATAATATTGCTTTTCAGCCTTCAATCTGATAGTTTTGAACTTATTCCTATAACAGGTAAACTTATTCTTATTGGCAGGAGTAGGATTCTTTATGTACCTTAGATATAGTTGAGCATTCTAACGACTAGATTTAAGGAGCCCTCGTGTCATCCGAGGCTTTTTGAAGAGAGATTTTCCCTTCTTTCTGTTCGATATTATGGGAAATGCTTTATCATAGTTACGTTTATATTCGGCACTGAATAGATCATAGGCCTTACTTGCATCATTATTATTACAAGCGTTATAGACAGGATCCCAATTTGCCTCATTAAGTAAACTACCAAAATTGTTCCTTGAATTCCCTCTTCATTAATAGCACGATGGTCCTCATAAGAAGAGTTCTTGTAACTTCTCGCCTGTAGATTAAAACAGGTTAGAACAGGTAAGTGATCAGACATATCAGCAGTGATAATCTTAGTTTCAATAAGCTTAATAATTATTAGGCCAGGCATTAGTGAAAAATGTTGTCAATAAGGGTATTATTATTATTAATCCAATATTTAACGACATCCTATAGCTACAAAGGCTGTTGACGTCTTTAAAGTTGTTGATGTATTTCCGTTCATTTTCTTGTAATGTTCTCACAAATGTTCTTTCTCCTTTCTCGTCTTTGATTCCGTTTCTGATAAGATGCTGACGTATTTAAAGTTTCTGACGATTTAAGTTCATTTTCATATAATTTCTATCAACAGTTTTCTTTTTCTTTTCTTGGCTTTGATTCCGTTTCTGATAAGATGTAGACGTATTTAAAGTTTCTGACGGATTAAGTTCATTTCCGTATAATGTTAATAACTGTTTTCTCCTCAATCTTATTAACAATATTAACAATATTTGATAGATACATATTATTTGATTTGATACATATTAAAGTATTGTATCTCCGTTATGTTTGGCCCATTGGCTCTTTTTATTGTAATTCTTTTTTAACATCTTTTTTCCTTTTTTTTCCTTTTTCTCCTTTTGTTTCTTTTTTTGGTGGCTATTTCAGCTCTTTTTGGCTATATCAGCTCTTTTTTGGCTATATCAGCTCTTTTTTTGGCTATTTTAGCTCTTTTCAAATATGTTTACAAAGTTATTAACAGTACTTCTTTAAGTTTTCTAAAATAACATGTAATGCTATTTGCAAACAGAAATTCAGCACAGATGTGTAATATATATATATGTATTATATACACATTTTATTTTAACATACATCTATTTACAAGAATGCATGTTAACAATTATTTACATGACAGAATACTTAATTAAACATTTCATTAAACATTTTCCTATGAAACAATGTAATATCATTAGAAAATGCAATGAAATAATGAAATAAGGGTAGCTCGAAGCACCTCTATATATATCGTACAATTAAAGCGTTTAAACGGTGTCTAAATAGAACAGGTTTTTTAAACGTTGAGATAACGTATCATGAGAAAACATGGCTACATGGCTGGTGAGGTGCTCTTTACTCTAAGGAATAGGTTGTTAGCCTACTGTGCGATGAAAATTATTGGCGTCGCCCACATCCTTTACCTACAAGTAGCGCCCTAATAATTTCTAATGTAAGATTTTATTTTTTATCATCACTACCCTGAAACGTCCATTTAACTTTGATGATGAATCCAATCATTGCCTTCTTGATATTGACAATGATCCAACGGTAGTTAGAAAGTTTCATGAAATTTCCGCCTTATTGTTTTTGTGGAAATCTTGAATCCATGAGATGTGGTTAAATAAAGGACATCGTTAGTAATAGTATGTATCCTTTAGACACCTTAAATTCTTGTCTAAACGACGCAATATAAATCACATTTTCGGCCCAACAATAACGGCCTTTGATGTCATAAGACGACGTTAAACTGTTGTTTAAAAAAACACACAATAATATTGATTTAATCTCTGTGCTCACTGCCCATCTAAAAAAGCAGTTCGTGACTGAACCTCCCTTAGGCGCTTCTTTTGCGCTTCTGTCACACAAGGACCATTATACACAGGACTGGAATGTCCTTATGTAGCGTCGTAGAACTATTTTTGGGCGATAATCGGGATTCCGGAAAATTTCACATCTTGTTTTCATACCAAACGCATGCAATTAGTTATATTTGTAAAGGCAAATTGACGAATATTTATGTTTGCAATTGCCGATGGATTTTTAAAACATCATATTTAACATTAGAAACAAAATTTTAAGTGGGGCGCTAAATTTTAAGAGAGAAAAGTATGTACACATTATTTTCGCGAGTAACCATTCCTGTAATATAGATTCCTTGTCTGTCACAGGAGGGCGGGACTGACTGTTAGCTTTGGTAACTGTTTAACGACACCGTGTCATAACAAAGATTATAAGCGTCGCCCTCCTCCTTTACTCAAGACTTTGGACTGGCACCACCACAGGTTGGGTAGTGGCGGAGTTAAAATCGGTTGACGGATGGTTGAATCCATGTAACGACGTCTCATGACGTCGACAGAAATTATTCTGAACAGTTCTCATCGTTCGTGAGGTTTAACAATTCTGGTAAATAAACGCATTTGACCTACATGTATAGCTGCGAATTGCTGCGTGTTTAAGGTCCACAATAGCTGCTTTCTAGGGTACGATGAATCCACCTCGTAATCGTAATCGTAATCGTAATCTCCAAATTTCTAAAGCGCCACTCGAAAGCCAAGCGCAGGGCACCAGCTTATTCACGAGCGCTGCGTCTAGTCAGAAGGGTTGTCCAAAAGAGTAGTCCGAGGGCGGTCAGAGTCCGGTTTCCAGAGGATCAGAGGGGTCAGAGTAGCTGCTAAGGTGGGTGTCGTTTAGGTCGAGAGTTTGAAGGTAGATGATCAGTTGAGTCGGGGTAAGAGTTCTTGAAAAGGAGAGACTTTAGTTTCGAGTGGAAAGCCTTGGCAGTGATGGATAGAGGAGCCTGATGCGGATGATGGTGGGTGATTGGAGATGATGGTTGAGGAACCGAAAAAGTGCGGAATTCAGGAGGTAGGTCGTTCCAGAGACGTGGTGCAGTGTTGGATATTGCTCGGTTGGAGAACTTGAGATGAGTAGTGACAGGAGGTCGAGAGAGAGTGAGAATGGAGGAAGATCTGGTAGAGCGGGTTGGCTGAATGGTGAAGAGGTCGCGAACCTACTTTACACAGCCTGACTATTCAGAGAATTATTGACTGAAAACGATTTTAAGGTGTTTAATTGAGCGACTTTCCTGCATTTTATAGAAAAATTGGACATTTAACCACATCTTTTGCCTGCTTGGGGGATGCCATCCATCTTATTTTTGTCACCTTTTTCAAGGTGTATAACGAATCTGATTTTGTCCAGCCTATCCGTTCTGCCGTGGCTACGCATACTACAACTTGTTTCTGAAAGACATCACTTGCTTAGTTAGCCCTTAACGACGCTGTGTCATAACAAAGATGATCAGTGTTGCCCTCCTCCTTTCCCTATAATAGGCTTCGGACTTACACGACTCACAGTCGTAGATGAAGATTATATAGGACATAATGAAAAGCTTTTAAATTAATTATTTGACTTCCTGTTACAATTAATACCCAATTATGCAGGGTCGGAGTATGTGTTAACAGGTGATTTTTAGAACAAATAGGATTTTTGGTTACTACTGTCAGATTCTGTGGGCTTAATGACAGCAACAACTCTCCAGATTGACGCTTATTTTATTCAAAACTCTTCCACTGCTCACAGCACTGATAGAGCCCGGTAGTGCCAGTCCAAAACCTGGATAAAGGAGGTGGGCGATATCAGCGTCCCTGGTAACCGTAAGATATCGCTACACTCTGGAAACTACCTATTTAGCATGAGTGGCTGGATCAAAGTTTAATGTAAATTGTGATAACGAATCAACTTGTAGATCTAATATTTTGTTCATCTGCTTATTTTCTGCCGATCTGTTGTCGTATTCCTTTCGATGAAACTTAATCTACTTCTGTGTGTGTGTGTTTACTGTTTAGCGACCACTGTGTGGTAACAAAGACCATTAGCGTCGCCCTCCTCCTTCATCCAGGCTTGGGACTGGCACTGTCAGAAAGCGAACAGTGGCGGAGTTTTAATCTACTTCTGGTGGTGGTTTTCTGTTTAACGACTAGCTGTGTGGTAACAAAGACCATTAGCGTCGCCCTCCTCCTTCATCCAGGCTTGGGACTGGCACTGTCAGAAAGCGAACAGTGGCGGAGTTTTAATCTACTTCTGGTGGTGGTTTTCTGTTTAACGACTAGCTGTGTGGTAACAAAGACCATTAGCGTCGCCCTCCTCCTTCATCCAGGCTTGGGACTGGCACTGTCAGAAAGCGAACAGTGGCGGAGTTTTAATCTACTTCTGGTGGTGGTTTTCTGTTTAACGACTAGCTGTGTGGTAACAAAGACCATTAGCGTCGCCCTCCTCCTTTATCCAGGCTTGGGACTGGCACTGTCAGAAAGCAAACAGTGGCGGAGTTAAAATCTACTTCTGCAAAATTGTATTGCATATATATAGACACCATGTATCGTTGTAAAGGTGTGCAAGTATAGCGCTCCGTAATTCAATTACCAATATCTATTGTTAACCGATATTTAAGGCGGTTTTGGTCGTCTACTTTACCCTGTTTTCCGTATGGTCTTTAGAGTCTTCTAAAATCAAACAGTTAGAAGGAATCGAAAAGTGTAGGCATCTTAATATATTCTTAATGCGTCAAATCCTATTGACTTCGATGGTATTATTATCGCCCCTCCTTCAACACCTTTAATTCAACTTTAATTGACACAATATTAACCGCATTTATTCAAACTGTAACTCATATAGAATGAGCTGTAATATGCCAAAACTAATCTTTGTCGGCGGCAACAGCCTATGTTGTCATAAGCTGCCGTTAAACTGTGGATCCAATCCAATCTGTAACTCATAATAATACAATTTTACTAACGGAAAATAAAGTCGAGGTTTGGTGGCTAAAATGATAACAGAATTATCCTGAATTAATTTACTATAAAGACAACTCCATTTAAAACAGACGAGTGTAATAATCTATAATGGATCTGCAGCCGATATTTGTCGTGTTTCCATTCTTAAACAGTAGTCCGATCTGTAAAATGGTTGCCTGTCAAAGTCTTAATTAGTCTAAGACTTCTAAGTCAATGAAGTCTTCCTTGAGAGTCTACTTGATCAGCCTTTAGGCCAATATCTTGTCATCTGCCATTAATGTATGTACAGACAATATAGAGCACTTTTAAATAGAAACACAGTATGTATACTACATACTGTATAAATAAATATCTATATCTATAACATAAAATCTATCAAAATTAAAATAACTACACATAATATAAAAACAAATTTGTAACACTCAGCCACTGCTCGAATCAGGTAGTGCCAATCCCAAGCCTGGAGAAAGGAGAAGGACGACGCTAATAATTTTTCGTTATGATATACTACAGATATAGGCCTAGTGCCCTTAAACAGAAACTAACCAACCAAATATTACAGCTTCGGTCTAGGTTTTAATCATTGGAAACTAACTTTAAAATGCTAACTCTATGACATCCTCAAAACTGAGAGAGACATCACAAATTAAGACTTAGCTTTCCATTTTTTTACCATAAATCTGCCATCAGAGAGTACATGTAGATTAAACATTTCTACGGTTATTCAGAGCTGATGATGGATGAGTTTCTCAGAGAGGGATCAAATGGCAACTGACAATTCTTATGATTCGTAAAATTGTTGAAAGTTTTCCTTTTGTATACATGTGTCTACTGCATAATATATGTGCATAATTTTAGTATGCGGAATTAGACTATGCATATAATCAGGAGTTGATGTAGTTTTGCATCAGCCATTGTGCAATTTTTTACACAATACAAGCTGGAACCAGAGTTTAACGACACCTTATGACAACAGAGGCCGTAGCCGTCGACAGAAATTATCTTGGCATATTACAGGTTGCCGCGCGTCCACTTTCACTTATTGGCCGAAAATCACACTTAAAAGAGGTGTGTAATTATTCTGATTAGGGACTAGCCTAACGTATGGGTAGTAAAAGTAATCCAAAGACTGATGATGTCGCTATAGTTCAGTTCGTTGTCATGCAACTTTCGTCCATCAGTTTCGTTTCCTTCTCTTCTCGTTGCTTTTTGTCTGACAGATTGTTGAGATGGTGATGTTCGGTAGGTGTTTAAGCCTTGAATATACATGGATCGATATTTAATATTATATATATATATATATTATTTAATTCACTTGGTCATTTGGTCTTTTTATTTCTCTTTGTTTCGAATGTTCTTATGTTGGCCATTAAATTAAATGTTCTTTGCTCTCTTATGATCTTATCTCTCTCTTTCTATTGAAAGGCTCATTATTCATTTCTAGTGGCTTTTAGTATGCACTTTTATATAAATGTTTTAATAAATTTATTTGTAAATAGTTACAGAGCTTCTAATCTCACTAATTTAATATCAAACCATCCATATCGCATTTGCATACCATGTTCAATACACGTAATAATACGTGTGCGGATGGATGGATCCAGAGTTTAACGACATCTTATGGGAACAAAGGCCGTTGACGTCAACGGAAATTAGTTTTAACAATTTTCAACGTTTGTATAAGACATATTTTAGTTGAATTATAACAGCTTTACCGTACAGAGGTGAAATCTGAATTCAGCGTCACAAGTGTTGTTCAATATTCTAATATTGGTGAAAGCAATTTGATTTAAAGGGTGTCTAAAGAGACCATTTTTTTCAATTTGTTTTAGAAAGACCGTATGGTTGCCAGGACACTTAACCCAAAATTACAGCCTTCTCAGTAGCGATCAACAAAGATTACGATTTGAATTTCTTTCTGTTTCAATTATACATGTCAAACGACATTTTGTGGCAGGCTATAATTGCACTCGATTTAACCCCGCACTTTGGACACTTTTACGTTAACCTGAGGTTTAACGGCATGTTATGGCATCTCTGGCTGTTATCGTCGATGGAAAGATTATTTTGCTATTCTCACTTTATTACTATAGTGAAATTATACAATATGACGCTAAAAGATGTAGCAAAATATTTGACCCTATTCGAAATGTTATGCGCCATTTAAACACCTTTAATTCTGCTGTAACCGAGGCAATATATTTGTCTTTTTCGTCCCGTTTGAGTATATTAAACAAATGAAGCACGGTACTCATTTTAAGATGACGAAAAAGTGAATTTAAAGGACCATACATTCCCGCAGGTGAATGTTCTTCATGGCCTTTTAGTATCGATAAACGATTTGACATTATTATTTCTAAGTTATGAATAACTGGTCATTGCTTTCATATGCCATTAAGCAACGTTGAAGAAGTTTTAGGCTCAATTTGACGACAGAGGATAAGTACGCCTACTAACTATGTATTGGGGCATTAGATACCTATGCGTGCCAAAACAGTGTCTTTCAATATCACATTAGAAAATTCAGCCATCTAGAGTTTTAATTTCAATACCATGACTTTCAATAATTATTTGGAATTTTCCACATCAAGTGCATTAAAATTTAGTCCCACTTGTAAGTAAAATAACCAAACCCCATCCATTACTCTGGCACTATTTACGTATAATATAGCAACCTTCTACTTTTGATGATTGGCCTTGATTTTAAAAAGATCTTTTCCACACATATTACATTTGGTTGAATGTATGTTTTCAAGATTATGATTATTGAGTTGGTCTTTATTACCACGCAAACCACGTGCATTCCATTGAAGAATGGTCAGCGACTTAATAGACAAACGTAAAGGAGTCTACTGGTTTTTTAAAATTTGCCCTCCTCCTTTGCTTGTAGACTTGGGACTGGCACCAATCAGAAGAGTAGATGAAGGTTATATCAGGCAGAATGAAAGCGCTTTTATTGATTATTTGATTAAATTATAATTAATTCCCAATTATACAGAGCCTGAATGGCATTGTATTAACAGGTGAATATTAGAACAAGTAGAAATTTACGGCAGTAGTGTCAGATTCGGTTGGCATAATGACACCCCAAAAATTCCCTGAATGACGCCAGGTTGTGCCATTCCCAAACCTGCCTAAAGGAGGAGGGCGATGTCAACGTCACTGGCAGCCATAAGATGTCGCTATGCTTTGAAAACTAACTGTATTCATCATTTCATCTTCATCATGTGAAGCTGGAACTGCAATTAATGCAAATTCTGATATCGAATCTACTAGAAATGTTCTTTCATCTGCTCTTGGCGACTTCTTTTGGTTGCGATGACTTATCAGACCGAACTGTTAAACCGATCATGAAATGTTATTCATGCGAATAAATAGCCACTAATGAAATCGTTTTAAAGGTGTGTAAGCAGAGACCGGCATTTCACTTACTAATAGACATTGATAAGGATATTTATGGCGGTGCCTTCCCTGGGCAAGACGTATATATATATATATATATATATATATATATATATATATATATATATATATATATCTATAGGCCTACGTCCAAAAACAAGCTATAAGCATATAAATTCCCCAGGGAAGGGGTTTTAAAGCAGTTCACTTTATCTTGATTTTCTTTCGGTTTTTCGAGTCTTCTGAAGTCTAAAAGTTGGATAGATGGATTCCAAAAAGCGTTTATGTCGACAATCATCAAACTGCAATAAGTGTTAACTCTGTCACTCCCCATGCTCTTATAGTGCCAGTCCCAAGCCTGGGTAAAAGAGGAGTCGGACGCTAATCATCTTCGATATAACGCAGTGTCGTTTAATAGTGTAACCAATGAAACAAGACTGAGTCTAATCTCGTTTATTGATCAGGTGAGTTCTTTCCGTAGCACTTGAAGTCTCTATTGTCTAGCGACATCTCGCGGCTGTCAGAGCCGTTAACACGGAAACAGAGAGGCGTGGGTTTTATTGATTTATTAGTTGGTTGTCATTAAACAGATGATAATCGTCGCCCTCCTCCTTTCTCAGGGCTGGAGACGGGCACTACCAGCGAACAGGCAGTGGCGATCATAGGAGGTTTAAGTTTTTTTAACGACATATGATGACTGCCAGGGCTGTTTACGTCGACCCTGCCTTCTCTTGTATAATTGAAGTCTGAAAAAGATTATGCAGATAGATTTTATGGCCGAATGACTGGTAAGTTGCTGTTTAACAACACTGTGTCATAATAACGATGATTATCATCGCCCTCCTCCTTTCCAGGGACTTGAGACTGGCAGTTGCTTAGAGTTTTAACTGACATTTTATAGCTGCCCGGGCTGCTTACACGGACCTTATATCACTTGTTTGCTACGTGAGTGGAAATAATGCAATTAAGTACAGTAACAAAATTAATATATTTGTCACTGAAAGCCTTTTTTGAGGTGTGTAAATGTATCTGCACAATTTGTCCATCAAAATCTTACGCTTTGTATTGTTGATGATCACTCGCTAAGTTCTACTTAGTATGAGGCAGTGATCGAGTTAGCGGGTTTTTGGCAGGTAGCTGGTTGGAACAACACTGTCATAAAAAGACGAAAGACTGCCCAATTATGGCTCTCAGCGCCGATGATTTTCACCTTGTTGTGTCATACGAAGTTCGAGAATAGTTTTTAACGGTGTATTCCGGTAGTTTAACGATAGGGCCTGTCTAATGATAAAATAAAATACAGCCCGTAAAAACAAAGTTTTTACTATATCCATCTACATGTAGTATCCTATAATGCGTCTTACGAAGCAGTTACCTCTACAAATATATAGTCCGCTACATTTTACGACATAGCGTGCGTTTAATCAGGCAGCGCTCCCGTTTTTGTTGCGGCCAATGACAACGCTGCGTATCGGAAAAGGGGATTCCCCGATTCGAAAAGTTGAGTCCCCGATTCTATAAGCTTGCCTTTTGGGGGAGCTGAAATTTTTATAGAATGAAGTGTCTGCGAGGGCGAGTCTATCTGCCAAGTTTCAGGACGATTGAATGATTGTAAGTGATCGAATTAGTCGTCGCAAGATTTGACTTTTTAGCCTGTGGCTCAAACAAACAAACAAACAAACAAGATTTCCGTAAGTTAAACTAGATGGATAAAAAGGACTATGATGCTGATTATTTCTTAGGACTCTCACCGTACTGCTTCCAATCAAGTATCTTGAAGACACAAGATGTCGTTAATTGATGATGATGATGACGACGACGACGACGACGACGGCGACGACGACGACGACGACGACGACGACGACGACGACGACGACGACGACGACGACGATGATGATGATGATGATGATGATGATGATGATGATGATGATGATGATGATGATGATGATGATGATGATGATGATGATGATGATGATGATGATGATGGGTCTCTCGACATCATGAAATAAGTAAGAAAATTAATTGAACAATCCAGAATTAATCGATTAAAATTTTAAACAATTAATAGATTAATTAATCGATAAAATCCGTTGCCCTATTTTAAAGAGTTCTCATCCTTCGTATAAGCTTATTCGGTTTTATACAGCACATGTAATGCAGTGTAATTATAACATTTCAACGGGAGGGTTGTTGAACTCGATCTAACCTTACACTTTGGCCACTGTTACGTCAATCTGACGCACATTTTATAGTTTAGGGGCATCTCATGGCATCTAAGGCTGGTGCCGTCAATGGGAGATATTTTAGTACAATTATCACTCTATTAATGTGGTGAAATAATTTGACGCTATAAATTTAAAGAAGTCGTTAAATAATGGACACTACTAACAATAATACGCACCATTTCGACTCCTTTAATTCTGCTTTAACCGACACTATATTAAAAGCAATTTTCGTTCAGTTGTAATATTTTATACGAGATAATCTTATCTCTCTGCGGTGTAATTATTACTGACCTATGCGAGAAAACGTAAAAACAACAACTGAAGAAAGAGTGACAATATCAAAAACACACGGTGGGAGAAGATGAGATCAACCAATTGGAAAACGAACTGGTCACCCATCGAAGGCAACGCCGATCAACCCTCGTTCCAGAATCTGCCGAAA
The DNA here is from genome assembly GCA_020284085.1 of Aporrectodea caliginosa. Lineage (NCBI taxonomy): Eukaryota > Metazoa > Annelida > Clitellata > Crassiclitellata > Lumbricidae > Aporrectodea > Aporrectodea caliginosa. Next base: position 50,618 of record JACEVL010000268.1, on the reverse strand, counting down.
ATACTATTTAACCCATTAATGCGCAACTTTTTTTTCTTCAACATTTTTATGTCTATTGTATAGTTTTGTACGTATGTACACCCATATCAGTTCAATTTCGCTAAAATTGTGTTCCGTTCCACTTGGAGCACACCTGAAAGTTACCGTCCCACTAGTGGGACGCTATGCACTACAGGGTACAGGTTGTTACCATATGCTGCAATGCATTTAGTTTCTGATTAATTTATCGGAATTTGAACTCTACATATTTAATGATTGTTCAAAGACCAATAACTTTCAGTTTACGTAATGCTAGGCTTGTTATTTGGGGTGAAATGCACAATTCAAAGCATTTATATAGCGCCCCTTTGAGAACCTACTCAGAAGTGCTCCAAAGCAACGGTTGTGCAGGGACACTGAATACTTTGAACACACTCTTTTCTGTTGACGTCGCAAGAAGACAGGCCGGTCCCGGGGGACCCTAAGCCGGTACCTGGGGGACCCTAGACCGGTCCCCGTGGACCCTAGGCCGGTCCCGGGGACCCTGGGCAGGTCCCCGGGGGACCCTAGGCCGGTCCGGGGAGACTCTGGACATGTCCCCGGAGGACCCTAGGGCGGTCTTGGGGACCCTGAGCAGGTCAACGGGGGACCCTAGGCAGGCCCCCGGGAGAACCTAGGCAGGTCCCCGGGACCCTAGGCCGGTCCCGGGGACCCTAGGCTGGTCCCTGGGGACCCTAGGCCGGTCCGGGAAGACTCTGGACAGGTCCCGGAGGACCCTAGGGCGGTCTCGGGGACCCTGAGCAGGTAAACGGGGGAGCCTAGGCAGGTTTCCGGAACCTAGGCCGGTCCCAGGGGACCCTAGGCCGGTCCCGATGGACCCTAGGCAGTTCCACCTCCAGGCGGGTCCCAAGGGACCCAAGCGGTCCCCTCTCCAGGCGGGTCCCGGGGACCCAGGCAGGTCAACGGGGGACCCTAGGCAGGTTCACGGGGGACCATAGGCAGGTCTCCGGGACCCTAGGCAGGTCCCGTGGACCCTAGGCCGGTCCCAAGGGACCCTAGGCCGGTCCCAGGGGACCCTAGGCCGGTCCCAGGGGAACCTAGGCCGGTCCCGATGGACCCTAGGCAGTTCCACCTCCAGGGGGTCCCAATGGACCCAAGCGGTCCCCTCTCCAGGCGGGTCCCGGGGGACCCAGGCAGGTCCCCTCCAGGGCATTCAAGGGTAAGGCCCCCCACCACTGCCTACGGACGGGGTCATGGCGTGCAATACCGCCACAATACCTTTAGACCTTTTGAGCCTCAGGCCTCTACACTGCCTGGTCGTACTGCTCGGCCGCCATAGGCCTTTTGGATGTTTCTCGCATACACAGTAGCCTACTGCTGCTCAATCCAGTAGCTTCGCGTATGTCGCCCCTCTAGCTGGAACCATCTTCCACAGGAATTGCGTCTTGAGCTCCTCAGCCTTTCTCTTCCTCTGTTTCAGAAACGCCTGAAGACTATTCTATTTGTTGGCGACAGTACTGACTTTGGTCGGAGGGGCTTATGAATTTCTGAGTAGCGCTATATAAATGTTCAATTACAATTACAATTACAATTAGAATACTGATACTACATAGACAAACTTCCTATTTATGAGATTTTATCATTGTAATCACTACTATGTGTGAATTCGACTAGAGTTAGCATGCTAAAACTACATGCGCCCATACGTGCATAGCGTCCCACTAGTGGGACGGTGTAAATATTACCTCTGGTGTAGCCTAACACATCCGCACCCGAATTAACAATATTTGCACATAATTATATGGGTGACAAAATGCACAATGGCTTATATTCCACATTAAAATCGAAATAAAACTCCATTATTTAAAAAAACCTGACTTTTCAGGAAGCACGAAAATAAAAAAATATAAAATATAAAAACTTCCCGTTCATCAACTTCTCTGTGAGCACCATCAACAAAAATTATGGAATTGCCAAGATGCCGATATTGGCCCATAAGTAGGCAATTCATACCTGATAAAATATTTATACTTTCTTGTGTTAATTATTTTTATATTCAACTTTTATTTGGGGGTCCCACTAGTGGGACGCTATGCATTAATGGGTTAATTTGAATGCGTTGACCAAGTTTGCGCCACAATCTATCGCAAATTCACCCTTGGAGAAAGCGACGTATACTTCAACTTAAGTAGCGATATTAATAATAGGCAGCGTTACATGCAAAACAAGGAACCCTTATTTAAGGATCCTGAGTGGCCGAGTGGGTTGGTAGCCCGCTCACCACGCCGGCGCCCCGGGTTCGATTCCCGGTCGGTCGGTTTATCAGATATTAATTTCTCGGATCTTTACTGCGGGTGGCTCGGTCGCATTATAAGCGTAGAGTACAATACATACAATACAATACAATACAATACAACACAAAATACAACTGGGGCGCGGTGGTTTGGGGTATGTTCGGTGCCTTGCAGCTGGAGGGTTGCGGGTTCGAATCCACCTCAAGCCGCCGCGTAGGGACCCTGGGCAAGTCCTTCACTCGCAATTGCTCATGCGCTTCGGCGTGAAACTCCGATTCAGCGTCCGCGCAGTAGTCGGGAGCGCCTCTGAATGGGCAATCTGGTAGAGGCGCTATAACAAGTGTTCAAATACAATACAAAATATAACGACTCCCTATGGGGAGTAGTAACTGACTCAGTGACAATATCTTTAACAGTTTTCTCGCCTACATAACAGATACCAAATTAATAAAATTTAATCGATTAATCGAAGTTAAATTTTGTAGATTAAACCATTAAATATGTCGTTAAACAATGGACAATATTAATAATATTTTACGCCCTATAGACACCATTAATTATGGTTGAACCGAGGCTATATAAGGTAATTTGCGTGCGTTCAGTTTCAGTATTCTCTACGAGCTACCTCTCTGCGGTGTAATTGTCCGATGCGAGAACAATGTAAAGATCAACAATTTAAGAAAGAATGACAAACATCGAAAACTCACGGAGAAGAAGCGATTGACAAACTGAAAGACGGATTGATCACCCATCGAAAGCAACGCCGATAAACTCCCTATTTAGAATCTGCCTAGAAAACGATGAAACGCCCTACCAGCTGTGGGCATCGGTTTAAATGGACATATCTGCCGATGGAAACCGTGAAGTTCCACCTGGGAAAGCAGTGGCGTAACCACCCGACCGTTGGCCTACAACCGGAAGGAACTGTCAAAGGCAAAGTGGAAAAAGTAAATAAAAAAACCAACACAGGGAAGAACAGCAGCTATGGAAAGAAATAGACAGTGAGAAATGTTAAATAATTAAAAATATAAAAACAAAATGACATTTAAAAACACGTAAGATCGGCGTCGGTGCCCTAGCTGAGAAACAGCAAGAAATCAAGAAACATCGAGAGATCCAGAAATAAATAGATCGAAAACGACAACAAGATGTAGAACAAGAAGCAGATCTTCCTAATCTAAGAATGCGACGAAATGAGAAAAGAAATCAAAGAATATCCCGAAGATGGCGCAGGCCATGATTGTGCTGCCATAAACCGTCGTTAAACTACTTCCATGTGAGTTGGAGTACAGACGAAACGACGTAGAATATTTAAGGAGAACGAAGACTAATTTATTTTAAGGACTAGACAATCATTTACACAGCTGATGGTTCTTCACGGCCAATTCGCTTTTATTATATCGATTTGACATTACAATGGCTAAGTTATGAATAACTGGTTCATTACTTTCATATGCCATTAAGCAACGTCGATGAATTTTTGGGTTAAAGTTTGACGACAGAGGAAGAGTACTTAATTAACTTTGGGAAGCAATCATGATTCACCCAACTGCATAGATACCTAGGCGTGTGTTTGAGATTCTTACAACGCCTTATTCAAAGGACAGCCCAAACGCATTATGGACAAGCTCTCTATATATTTAACTGAAATGCGTTGATCAAGTTTGCGCCTCAATCCATCGGAACTTCGACTTCGGACTACGCGATGTATGCTTCAACCGAAGTAGCTATATAGGCAAATTTAATTCATAATTTGTTGGATATGCATTTGATATCAGTATTGTAATACAGTATCTTGACAAGAATGGTTGAGACTATTTAGGAACTAATCTCAAAAGTTTAATGCATTAATTCAGTTTTTATTTTTAACTTTATTGCAGAAAAGGCAATGTGTAAAGTAGCGTTTTGCAAATAGTAGAGTGCGAACGGCAATGTCGAACTAAAAAAACTACGGATTTCTAAGACGAAAAACCAATAGGCCTACAGCCATTTTCAAAAAACCGAAACGATTGTTTTCAAAAGTTACAGTAATTTATTATACAGTATTTCGGACGAATTTAACAGGTTTGCGACGTCCTTTCCCTCAAAGGCCGTTAAACGACGATGGATCAAAGGACCAGTTGCATTCCTCGATATCCAGACATACGCAGCTTAGGCATAATTATATACTAATTATTATCTTAAACTACTATGAAAAACACCTTTAACCCTAGGGCTACCAAGCTTTTTTTGTAACACGGACTACCAAGGGGGGGTGGTTACCACCCCTGGATTTCGTGTTTGGTTTTACATATCATAACTTGTAATATAGCAATGGATTCAGCATTCATTTCTGCACAGAATGGTATATTTAGTTGTACATTATGTGAATGCACCTCGAAATTACATCACTTTTAACAACGGAACCCATTAATTAGCAATATTGTATATTATTGCGTACATTTTGTACTTTTTGGATAAACAAATATAAGATTATGTGTTTTTGAAACTAATCCATGTATAAAAGATACACAAAATCATCCCTACACATGTTTATATAGTATAAATGTACATCCATACATATATATCCATACATATATATCGGTTTACGTTGTAATGCTGTATTCAGCCATTTTCACACAGATTACGCGTATTATTATTTATTTTGATCACTTTCGGTATTCAAAAGACAACGATGTAGGTATGCAAATGAAGCCCTTCATTCCCTCTAAAGAATGGTATCTTTGTTTCTCTTCCTGAAAGACAAATGAATATGCTACAGACAAAAAACTAAGGGGGGAGTCCTTCCATTCAGCCATTTTCACGCATATTACGCGTATTATTATTTATTTTGAGCACTTCCGGTTGTCACAGGTCAACTCAGTGACCATAGAAATGTAGCCCCACATTCCCTCTATAGAATGGTATAATTTGTGTCTCTTAATATTAAATGACGGATAAGATATAGTCGAAAGTCTAGGGGGTGGTATCCACACCCTCTCTGGTACCTCGGGTATATTGGCTATAACTTTTGAACGGTGTGAGATATCATCTCACATTTTACCTTAAAACGTGTGTAAATGAACCCCCTACAGCTACCTAAAAGGTCAAATTTTTATTCCATACGGAAAAAGTTTGAAATGAATAAAACCTAGGGGGGGTGGCAACCACCCCCCCCTTGGTAGCCCGAGGGTTAAAGCGCCGCTCGAAAGCCAAGCGCAGGGCATCGACTTATTTGAGAGCGCTGTACTAAGTACGGTTGATGCAGTCCGGAAACCTAGTCATGCGGATACACACGGAAACAGCTGATAAGGTAGCCTAAGAATCACTCAGCATTAATCACATAAACTCCACTAAATACAATCATAGAAACAGCCGACCGGTAATACCCGATGATAAACTTCTGTATTAGAAATAAATGGCAGTGGCAGTGTTAAAACGGTGCAAAATGACATTAATATTGCATCGGTGAACGAAAAATTAAAGGTGTCGAAATGGCATAACAATCCTGCCATTTTTGCAACATTTTTGGCTTCATATAAATCTAAACTCTAAAGTAATAAAGTGAAAATTGTTCAAAAATCTTTCCCATCGACAACTGCAGCGTTTGATGCCATAAGAGGGGGGGTAGCGCATTGGATAACAAACTGGCATACATGTAGAGAGCGAGAGGTACCGAGTTCGAGTTCCGTAGGGCGGACATGCTTTGTAGGCTGCTATTAGCGCCGTTGTATTGCAAGCTGTCTGTTCTGTTAGTAGTTAAGATTTATGTCTTCTGTCATTTAATTGTGTTCTTGTGAATTGTTTCATTTGCATAACATGTAAATGTACAGCGCAGTGCGTTTGTCAGGCGCTTGATTAAAGAAAAGAAGATATTATTAATTTTATGCCATTAAACTTTAAACTGTACATCGGATTGACGTAACAATGACTTAAGGTATTATCGAGTTCACTTATCCTGGCTGCAACAAGTTGTCGCTTGGCCAATATCAGTGAAAAGAAAGTAATAATAATTATTGTAACCGTAATGTTTGATGAGCGCTACTTGGAAAAAGAGATTATTATAAATAACCCTAAATATCTTATTTAAAACAATACATTATAAAGTCGAAATGCTATTTTTGACTCAGTCACTACCGTATTCATAGCCGATTATTAATTTCTTTAATCTACCTTTAAACGCATGTGCCTGAATACTTTAGATAGTCCTTTTTACGAGCTTTTAAGGGCCATACGCGCATCAAAAATTCATAGTGAACATTCTATGAAAAACTCCGGTGAAGAAATCGGAAAGCAGCAGCCATAATCACTTATTACCGACAGTATAACTCTGAAATGTAAAGAAAGTAGATGAAAATGCAAAGAAACTGCTAACTACTCTAGTCTAGTCTACTCCACTCTACTGTTTTAAGTAACCTGACTAAAAGTCTATATATATAGATTACAAACGATAACCCGGTATCCCTCCTCGTTGCCTGCTTTCATCAAGTACCAGTCTTTTAGCTGAGCCACGATGCAGAACAGTTATGATCTCGCGTGCATTCCACGCCTCTGCTCCAAAGGAATGGAATCGACTGCCACTCTCTCTCTCTCTCTCTCTCTTGTAGTTCAAATTCACTTCATTCCTTCAAAAATCGGCTAAAAACTCAATACTTCTCCTTGGCTTTCAAGCACTCGGATATCTAAGTGCATCTGCTCCTGGCGGCTAACTATCCACGCTTCAGATTCACATTTCGGTGTGACCATGCGCGCGTTACAAATTTATTTATAATAATAATAATAATGATCCTGGAAGCATGGCACAACGCAAAGTACAGGCTTGGAAGTACATGTGCCGAAGTGCAACGTGTTTTTTTGCGCTGTCCACGCTTTTTGCGCACATACAGATTTAATAGCTGGAGACCGTTTGCGCTCAGTGGCCGATAGAACGTCCATGACTTGTAGTGATATCCTTACAGTGGAGACTGGCCGGACGCCTTGTGATGAAGAGATGCCTTCTTGGCAACTGAAATCTCGGCTGGTCGATTCTTGAGTAGTAGTAGGAGAGCGAATGATTTGAGAGTGAAACCAGACCTATCGACGATTCCCATCACATCTGCGGAACAACAAGAACGCATTGCTCATAGCCATGTCCAGCACCTGTCGATCTACAATTTCTGTATCTTAGTGTTTTCCGTAGCGGCGAGTAATACGATAGCAGTTGATCGAGATCATCTACACTGTGGTCGCAGTATTACCAGTGACTAAGTCTACAAACGACCTCAGTTTACAAAATGGCTTAGATTGCTTTTAACTTTTGTGGTTTTGTTATTTAATGACTTCTTCGGGTTTCTACGAAGTAAAATTTGAAATTTAATATACCGAATTGATTTAGCTATTGTATATATAGCCTAGAAGAAATGCGTTTCAAAGGTGTCTAACGAAGCGCTTCATTTCACAATGCTAGGACGTATTCCTCACATATTGTGGAGGATCTCACCTGATCAATTTATCGGAACAATGTGTGACTTTTTGACATTTGTTCATATTAACTATAGTAACTTCTATCGCGCCAGACCCCAGAGAATAGAAACATTTGGAGACGGACGGTTCCTGATGCGATCAAACTTCGGATTGAAAGAGAATAAAGACAAGATAGCATAATAATTGTGGATGGGCGAAGATCAATATTTTGTAAACTATCAGACCCCGTTTAAAACATGTTTGACTTTGTAAAATGTAAATGATCACATTATTCTACAACGCCTGTTTGACCTCGACCTTGCTATTTTTGTTCCATGAATTGATCGAGCGATGTCTTTCGCCACTAGAAGTGAGTTACAGTAATCGAGGCTATTCAAACCAATGCGTTCGTCAGAGATATCCTTGCAGAAGGAGTGACATAACGCCAAATTCTGCTTAAGTTATGAATGTTCTGATAAGGATGGTTGAATCATTGGCGTTTCCATGATTTTCGCATACTTTTCAATTGGTTTGCGTGTCTCTGTTTAACGACACTGTGTCATTATAAAAATGAATACCGTGTTCCTTCTCTCTTTTCCTGGCTTGGGACTGGCACTGTGTGAGTACCAACGATGACGGAGTTTAGTGAAACTCGGTAAGTGAAGTCAGGGATTTTCTCAGTAAAAACCGTGAGTCAAAGCTTTTACTTATAAGGCGAAAAATACGCTAAAGGAGGTACGCAATTATTCTGAAGATTTCTCACTGTTTTTATGGCATCATACAGCTGTAATAAACCAGCCACTTATAATACATGTACGCCAATAGCTATTCGCGATATGTAAATTCTTGAAATGAATGAATGAATGAATGAATGAATGAATGATCATAGTAGTTTCATGGTTTTAACGACATGAAGTTGACATCGACCTTAACTGCGAACCCTCAAACAGATAGTGTGTCCACAGTTTAATGGCAGCTTATGACAACATAGGCCGTTGCCGCCGACAAGGATTAGTTTTGGCATATTACAGCTCATTAGGTGCGAGTGGAAATTAATATATATGAAGTGAAAGTGTTTTTGCGGTTTGTAAATGAATCTTTGATTTTCACCCGCAAACTATGTCTCTGCAACAAGATCGTACGCTTGGTAATGGTGCTGATTACGTAAGAATTTCTACTTAGTTTAACTTAATGCAGCGGCCGAGTTAGCTGGTGATTGGTGGGTAGCTGCTTTGAACAATACTGTCATAAGCAGCCAATAATTATGGCTCCCAATACGGTTCATTTGAATCTTATTTTGCCCCCAGAAAGTTCGAGAATAGGTTAATTGATGGCTGCCATGGTAGTAGTACATTTCATGGAGTAGAAGCCTTTGATGTGGAATAGAACATTTCTTGACACTTCTCACCGTATTTTTACAATGAAGTATCTTGAAGCCACAAGATGTCGTTAAACGATAATGATGATGATGATGATGATGATGATGATGATGATGATGATAGAGCTCTGCGCCGACGTTATAGTGTCGGCGGCGGCGCGCCGGTCATTTTGGTCGGCGGCGGCGGCGCGCCGCCGACCAACAAAAATCGGCGGCGGCGGCGGCGCGGCGTGGTCGGCGCCAGATCCAAAAGTTTATGAGGGGGTCAATTGGGCGTCTGAACTTTTGAAATAGTTTGAATTTCCACACTGTAATTCTAGCATTTTAAGCTGTAATCTGAACAATTTGCTCTATTATTTCAGTGCTGATGGGAATCAGCTGTCACTTTGCAGTTAGGATGTAGTTTGAGTCGTGTTTGAGTTTGACTACAGACAATACTAGCAAACCAGACATTTATTTAAATTAATATAAAAACTAGAAAATAGGGCCTACGTTTAATTTCCAAGAACGCCATAAGCCTTTAGTAAACGAATTGCTGACTCTATAGGACATAATAATAAAACTAATAATCTTCGTTTATTATATCAAACAGACACACCGCAGTATGATTACAATTCGTAGTATGAACGGACGGATTATCACAAGTTATTAAATAAATCGAATTTAACTGTTTGGCAGCCATGCACGGCGCCCATCACGTCCTACTGCTCGTTTTAGGAACGCCATATGGCGAATGAAAGGATGAGTCGACCTTTGGAGGGTAGCGGGAATTGATCCCGCGTCCATGCTGATCTTCTACTCTTCGTGCCAAAGTGTTACCATTTACCATAAACCCCCTCCACGGCGTGTCACAAGTAATTAATTTTAATTATTTTCAATTTGCTAACACTTTAGTCAACGTAACAGGAAGAGTGCATCCTGTACTTATAGAATAAGGAGTCCTGGTGCCATCTGTTTTTAAATCAAAGACCATCTTCAGCCATCGCGATACTATTTAAAATTATATCCAATTTATCACAATTAAAGTTAATGTTATTTATTTCAAGAACGTTAAATGATTTTATAAACACCAAATAGTCTTTGTCTCATAGCAGTTTAATCCATAGCAGTTAAAAATGCAGATGGCCAATCCGAAAGCCACTAGTAGCTTACTTAGGGATTTGCTTAGGGATTTGCTTAGGGATTTGCAGTTTAATATCTGTCACCAACTCTTTTCTTTCTTAGTTGTGACCTAACTCAAGAACTTTCCTTATCTCTACATATAAATTGCTCAAAGTTCTTACAGCTCATCAACCACTGTCACTAAGTTTCATATGGCTAACTGCACGTAAAACAATCTTACCGTCAGTCAATGTTTAGGCTACATTTTAGGCCAAGCGCCCACGAGCCGACAGCGCACCTAAGGTCTAAGACTAAAACGCTTAACAATCGAATACACATTATATATATCAACCCTAATGAACACCTGTGCTCATTATATGCAAAACATTTGTTCTAACATTACCTCCTTCCCTTTCTTTGATTGAGCAAATTAAACTTAAAAATTTGCAAAATCATCATGTACTAAATTTTCAATCAACTTAATACTATACAAAACAGTAAAATAAATAATTCATAATCTAGATAAACAATCTGCTACAACATTTAACGTCCTTTTCTTATAATTAACCTCTATATCAAAAGTTTGCAGTGCCAAAGCCCAACGCACCAATTTAGCAGACTTTAGACATAGATTCAGTCAGATAAGTTAAAGGATTGGGATCGGTAAAGATTTGGAGACGGACGGTTCCTGATGCGATCAAACTTCGGATTGAAAGAGAATAAAGACAAGATAGCATAATAATTGTGGATGGGCGAAGATCAATATTTTGTAAACTATCAGACCCCGTTTAAAACATGTTTGACTTTGTAAAATGTAAATGATCACATTATTCTACAACGCCTGTTTGACCTCGACCTTGCTATTTTTGTTCCATGAATTGATCGAGCGATGTCTTTCGCCACTAGAAGTGAGTTACAGTAATCGAGGCTATTCAAACCAATGCGTTCGTCAGAGATATCCTTGCAGAAGGAGTGACATAACGCCAAATTCTGCTTAAGTTATGAATGTTCTGATAAGGATGGTTAAATCATTGGCGTTTCCATGATTTTCGCATACTTTTCAATTGGTTTGCGTGTCTCTGTTTAACGACACTGTGTCATTATAAAAATGAATACCGTGTTCCTTCTCTCTTTTCCTGGCTTGGGACTGGCACTGTGTGAGTACCAACGATGACGGAGTTTAGTGAAACTCGGTAAGTGAAGTCAGGGATTTTCTCAGTAAAAACCGTGAGTCAAAGCTTTTACTTATAAGGCGAAAAATACGCTAAAGGAGGTACGCAATTATTCTGAAGATTTCTCACTGTTTTTATGGCATCATACAGCTGTAATAAACCAGCCACTTATAATACATGTACGCCAATAGCTATTCGCGATATGTAAATTCTTGAAATGAATGAATGAATGAATGAATGAATGAATGAATGATCATAGTAGTTTCATGGTTTTAACGACATGAAGTTGACATCGACCTTAACTGCGAACCCTCAAACAGATAGTGTGTCCACAGTTTAATGGCAGCTTATGACAACATAGGCCGTTGCCGCCGACAAGGATTAGTTTTGGCATATTACAGCTCATTAGGTGCGAGTGGAAATTAATATATATGAAGTGAAAGTGTTTTTGCGGTTTGTAAATGAATCTTTGATTTTCACCCGCAAACTATGTCTCTGCAACAAGATCGTACGCTTGGTAATGGTGCTGATTACGTAAGAATTTCTACTTAGTTTAACTTAATGCAGCGGCCGAGTTAGCTGGTGATTGGTGGGTAGCTGCTTTGAACAATACTGTCATAAGCAGCCAATAATTATGGCTCCCAATACGGTTCATTTGAATCTTATTTTGCCCCCAGAAAGTTCGAGAATAGGTTAATTGATGGCTGCCATGGTAGTAGTACATTTCACGGAGTAGAAGCCTTTGATGTGGAATAGAACATTTCTTGACACTTCTCACCGTATTTTTACAATGAAGTATCTTGAAGCCACAAGATGTCGTTAAACGATAATGATGATGATGATGATGATGATGATGATGATGATGATGATGATAGAGCTCTGCGCCGACGTTATAGTGTCGGCGGCGGCGCGCCGGTCATTTTGGTCGGCGGCGGCGGCGCGCCGCCGACCAACAAAAATCGGCGGCGGCGGCGGCGCGGCGCGGCGTGGTCGGCGCCAGATCCAAAAGTTTATGAGGGGGTCAATTGGGCGTCTGAACTTTTGAAATAGTTTGAATTTCCACACTGTAATTCTAGCATTTTAAGCTGTAATCTGAACAATTTGCTCTATTATTTCAGTGCTGATGGGAATCAGCTGTCACTTTGCAGTTAGGATGTAGTTTGAGTCGTGTTTGAGTTTGACTACAGACAATACTAGCAAACCAGACATTTATTTAAATTAATATAAAAACTAGAAAATAGGGCCTACGTTTAATTTCCAAGAACGCCATAAGCCTTTAGTAAACGAATTGCTGACTCTATAGGACATAATAATAAAACTAATAATCTTCGTTTATTATATCAAACAGACACACCGCAGTATGATTACAATTCGTAGTATGAACGGACGGATTATCACAAGTTATTAAATAAATCGAATTTAACTGTTTGGCAGCCATGCACGGCGCCCATCACGTCCTACTGCTCGTTTTAGGAACGCCATATGGCGAATGAAAGGATGAGTCGACCTTTGGAGGGTAGCGGGAATTGATCCCGCGTCCATGCTGATCTTCTACTCTTCGTGCCAAAGTGTTACCATTTACCATAAACCCCCCTCCACGGCGTGTCACAAGTAATTAATTTTAATTATTTTCAATTTGCTAACACTTTAGTCAACGTAACAGGAAGAGTGCATCCTGTACTTATAGAATAAGGAGTCCTGGTGCCATCTGTTTTTAAATCAAAGACCATCTTCAGCCATCGCGATACTATTTAAAATTATATCCAATTTATCACAATTAAAGTTAATGTTATTTATTTCAAGAACGTTAAATGATTTTATAAACACCAAATAGTCTTTGTCTCATAGCAGTTTAATCCATAGCAGTTAAAAATGCAGATGGCCAATCCGAAAGCCACTAGTAGGTTACTTAGGGATTTGCTTAGGGATTTGCAGTTTATTAAAATACATGCCTATCCAAAATGCTGTATGACTTGGGTTTAGATGCACTAGAAATTTGATATAATTATATTACACTGTTGGAGCATGAGCTGTATATGCTAATATTACGATGGATATGTTTAAGCCTGCCTGGTGATCAGATGGGTATCATATCGAGGATGAGTCATTCACTGTCTGTGCGTTTTGTGAATGGATGACTCTTGCACTTTAGAACTTTTAGCCTAAATTCTGAGAGAGAGGACACTTTGTTCACTCGGAAAATGAGGGTCAATTTACGGTCATGCCAATCTTCCGTGTCATGTCCGGCTATTCCCACTTACATACCTCAAGATAGACAGAACAGCAATACTTGGGGAAGCAAATTATTTGGGTTAAGAAAAGAACTAAACCTCGCCCATGCCAAGCCCGTGGCCCGTTATAGCATCGCACCATCACTGGCGGGTCTGGTCGTGAGGGGCGCCGGCATACAACCAGGAGGGGTGCGAGGGCGGTTTGCCCCAGACCGATGACTTAATACTGCCTTATATTGTATAGTTTATAGTAAAGTATTCTTTACATGTACGTACATTTACTGAAAGCTGCACTGAGGGGTTAACTTAACCCCACAGGTAATTTCATGGAATTAACTGGAGGGGTTGAAAATGAATTCGGGGGTTGAACACTTCCAACCACCCGACAATTCAATCAACGTATATATATATATATATATATATATATATATATATATATATATATATATATATATATAGCCTATATCCTCCGTCTTACAAGTATATGTAGTATTCATGTAAGACAGAGGACCTTTTCGATTTTCTCTCATTCCTATCCGTCTATTCAATCTATCTATCAGTCATTCAATCCACCCATCCATCCTTTCATCCATCCATCCACCCATCCATCCATCTATCTATGCATCCATCCCAATATCTGTTTGCTGTGTGACTGTCTGAGTCTCTCTGATTTGTCTCTGTATGTCTGTCTCTGTCTGTTTGTCTGTGTCTGTCTGGCTGTCTGTGTCTACTCCTATTACTCCCTTAAGCAACAATTTATCGTGAAATCATGCAAAACATGAAAAATGCAACAAAACAATTAAACACTTCAGCGTGGCACGGCGGCGCGCCGAGGAATTATCGGCGGCGGCGGCGGGCGCGCGATCCACAAAAATCGGCGGCGGCGGCGTCCAAATAATGTCGGCGGCGGCGGCGCGGCGCGGCCGGCGCAGGGCTCTAGATGATGATGATGATGATGATGATGATGATGATGATGATGATGATGATGACGATGACGATGACGATGATCATAATGAGCACGACTGTTTCTACAGCACCATAACAAGGGTGCTTAAAAAACTCAGTCATAGTTAGCTATCTTGAAATAATGAGTCCTGACTCCTGAGTCTCGTCTTGAAAGTGTCCACAGTACATTTTGTAGTTGTTGAATGTTAAAAGGTTATTGAAGGAGGAATACTATTCTATCTCCTGTTCGCGGAGACAGAGAAGGTGCGGTCACCGAAACAGGTTTCTGACCTTCGTACTCGCAGTTCACCTCTCATCTCCAACCTTAAGGGAAGGACCTTTTCTAGATGACGATACACCAACAGAATATGGACTGAGGTACTGTGATGCCGCTCCATGCAGAGACCTCAAACACCAGCAAAGCCAGTTTATGTTCGATACGATACTCCACTGTGGGCCACTGCAAGAAGTCACGTAGCAATGGTGTTGCATGGTAACAACTTCGACGGTTGCACAACGGCCTTGGTGCAGTATTCAGGACTGAAAATAAGCTATCCAGCAGGTGTTTGTGTGTCCCTGCCAATAAGCCATTGCAACGATCGACCTGGGTGACCACGAAGCAGATGACCACGGCCTTTGCTGCCTCGAAAGGTAGCAATATAATACAGCTCTTTAACGCTTTCTCGAAAGAGTCTAACAACTTCTAGCGGTCACTGACACAGTTCACTACGACATTATAAAGGTAGCGATTAACGTTGTTGGTTGCTGTTTATATATAGCATCGAACATCACAATTTAAAAGGTGTCTAAACAGAGCCTACAATATACGAAAAGTAATAATTAGAATTATTAGATTATCTGTTTGACAATTTATAAAGTGGAATTAAGCAGCGTTTCAAAGGCGTCTAAATGATTCGTAAATGTCATGCTGCACTGTTGGTTTCGTTTGACATACCTCATCTTGCGTCGCCCATGGTTACGGCCTTCCTCCAAAAGACAGCTATTGCGAATGGATTTCAAGACTTGGGATCAAAACTAGCCTACCGCAGTTATCCGTGAGTTTCTGTTGCTCAGTTTATTGACAGTGTTTGTTTTAAAGAAATGAAGCACGGCCGATTAGATGGTTTCTGTTTAATAACGCTACTTTTAGCTACTGCCTTTTTCAGGTAGTGCCAGTCTGAACCATGGAGAAAGGAGGAGGGCGATAACAAAAAGGTTCTGACGACCATAAGATGTCGTTAAACACTAGAAATTACTAATCGTTACTACAGCTGAGAATTACGCCAGACATAAATGCGTCCTTTACTGATATTTACTTTGCAATATTTAAGACCGATGCAGAAAATATTTGTGTAGATCTACTTTCTCACTGCTGAGATCCGGTAACAAAATACAACGATACGATATTATTACAGATAAGCATGGTTCGGCGACGTCGTCAGAAACTATTTTGAACAGTTATCACCGTTTCCATGTTATAAAGAAGACAAACACATCGAGACGATCAGATAAGAATAATCTTTAATTGACCAGTTGATATGCGCGTTTACGTGTTCAGACATGGTAATAAACATGCATCATCCATTGGGTTTAATTAAGACAAATATCCTAAAATCGCCTTTTTGATACGGAGTAGATGGTTGATAAGCATTATAGCGAAAAGGCAATTCGGAAATTTATAGCTGCAGGAAGAGCCATTAAAAAGGTGTCTAAAACTCAGATTGTCGCATCCCTTGAATCATCCCTTTTGCACGCATCTTAATTTCTAGAAGCCTTAAGTGCTCTATGATCGCATTTTGGACAATTAATACTAATTAATCAAGAGCAGAAAAATAATGCCTTATTAATGACGAATTATTGACAAGCACTTTAGGCGAGTTACGGTTTTTACTTTATGAATCGTCCTCATTCAGAATTTATTTTCCCGACTAATCAAATTATTAGCGGTAGTATAGCAGCACTAGATGTTTCCATTGTCTAGCGACATCTCGCGGCTGCCGGGACCGTTACCACGGAAACAGAAAGGTTTGGCTGATTGATTTGTTGCTTGATTCATCTAATAGATGATTATCGTTGCCCTCCACCTTTTTCTGGTCTTGAGACTGGCACTACCAGCGTACGAGCAGAGGCGATCATTGGTGAAGTAGCGCCTCTGACAAGTGTACTCAGTCTTAAACACGGTGCTATAATTGCGTCATTTATTTTTATCACCGTAGTTTGACTTACAGAACCTCTGACTAGGCCCCTTGAAGGGGCGATAATCTTGAAACGAATGAATGAATAACTAAATGAATTATAAAAGTAGTTTTATGTTTTAAACGACATCATGTGGCTACCAGGGTTTTTGATAATTATCAACCTTGTCTTCTAATAATAATATTTTCGTTCATTCACACAATCCGGTTGACACACCGCAACCGGTTACAGTGTACAATTATGCAATTGAAACAATTCACAAGAACACAAATGACAGAAGACATAAATCTTAACTACTAACAGAGCAGACAGCATGCAATACGCGACGCCAATGGCAGCCTACAAAGCATGTCTACCCTACGGGGCTCGAACTCGGTACCTCTCGCTCTCCGTGCCACATGTTATCCAAAGCGCTATCGGGCTCAAGTAGATAGTAATAAGGTGCAAGTGACAAATTAATATGGATGAAGTGAGAGTGTTTTGGAGGTGTGTAATTGAATCTTTTATTTTCATCTGCAAAATATGTCGTTGCAACAAAATCCTACGCTTTGTAATTCATCTTAGTTTAATACAGCGGCGGATTGGCTGGTTAAGATCCACAGTTTAACGGCAGCTTAAAATATTGTATTGTATTGGATGATTTATAAAGCGCTTCTCGTAGCATAAGCCTTTCAGAAGCGCTGCCAGTGCGAGGTATGATATGCATTATGCAGCTATACGAATACGATACACAAAATACGCTGTACAAAAAATACGCTGTACACAAAAGGTTATAGGTCGACCGCGCATCGATCTCCTACTCAAGCCAGCGCGATCGATTTTCAAATAGCCTTCATTTTCAAATGAGAAGCGCTGGGTCTGGCACCACAGAGAATAAGGCAGCGACGATGTTTCTTTGCGAAAACAGTGAATTTTCGCCAATAGGCCTATTGTTCATGAGATAAATCTTGAAACATATAATTATTATTAATCCAAAGTTTAACGTCGTCCTATGATATCAGGGGCCGTTGACGACAATACAGAAATAATAATGTACAATGCAGAAGAAATTATTTGTTTGACGATACTGTATCATAACATATAATTATGATTAGCGTAGCCCTACACGTTTCTCAGACTTGGGACTGGCCCTGAAAGAGTATTTACAAAACGAGAAACTTATAGCGTCTGAAAGCAGTGAAAGGCGTCATTAAATCGTGTCAAAACAGTGTCTTTCAATATCACAGAATGAAATACTAAACAGCCATTTAGAGTTTTGCCTTCAACACCTTGAATTTCATTAACATTTGGAATTTCTTCATCATAGAGTAGGCCTACAATAAAATGTACTAACACCTTTAAATAACTAAATAGCTAAAGCCCCCTCAATTGCTTTAGCAATACCGGTATTTGCATATAATATAGTAACCTTCCACTTTTGGTGTTTATTACGCCTCCTTCGTCACCTTCAATTCCACTTTAATTGACACAAAATTAAAATTAATCGACACATTATTAAGGTCGAGGTCTAAGGTCATGACAGAAATAAGTGTTATTATTATTATTACTATGATTTCCTTCAGATGGATTTCAAGCTTCAAAACTACGAATTGAATGCAGGTGTTTAACACACATGACAAATGTTGATAGGCGACTTTGATGACAAAGTTCTGTAAGTCAAACTTGTTGATACACTGCTGTCACTGTATACAATAATTATTATGGTAGGTCTAATAGCAATAGCAGCTGCAGTGGATGGCATAGCCTATCATCATTCAGGGGATAGACGTCCACCTGTCTGTGCATCTAAACTTACACCTTGCAAATTCGAGTTCATCTGGTTTGACCATTCGTAATCGTAATCTAGAAACTTCTACAACACCCATAGAAGAGAAGACGTGAGAACCAGCTAATTCATAGGTGCTTAGTCTCAGTCGCTCCTGAGTAGATTTCTTGAAGGGGCGCTATATAAATCTCCAGAATGAAATCTCCAGTCAAAACAAATCGATAGGTGGGCAGGGTCAAAACTGGTTCTTGGTCAAGATCCAAAGGGTCAGGCAGGCAGACAGTCAGACGGCTCTGGTGTTTATTATTGAAGTGGCAAAGGAATTAATGGAAAGTTCTAATGGGGAATTAGGAGAGCATAATTTTGTGAAAGGCCAGTATTTTCAGTTTTGAGTGAAGACCTGTACAAAGACGTCTAAGCTTCTACAGTGCAATGAACTCTCACTCTACTTTATCCTCTACTGCACATGATCTAGTAGTAATGCTCAAATATATGCCCTGTATAAAGCCTAGAGATATTCATAATGTGACATTTTGTCCAGGTAGAATATGTGCAATAACATTTGGTTAGGGTAATTTGGTCCATGCTGTTCTCACTCTAAAGAACTCATCCCAAGGCTACCGTACCACACGATATCATAGCCTAACTGGTAGGCCCTACCCCTATTATTCTATTGCCCTGTCCTATGAAACATTGCATAGATAAACAAAAGACAGTGTTAAAATTATGCAAACGAAAGATTCAATAGCGTAAATACAATGTACTCAAAATATAATAAACAGTGCATTTACAGACTTTTAACTGAAATATTATACATTTAGAAAAATATTCACAAGCAAACACATTAACTGAATAATTATACAGAAATCAATTAAAGACTACTGATTCACTGAATCAAAAAATTATAAAAGAATCACCAAAAACAAAAACATGTAAACAGAAATCAAAAACTGAAATCCAACAAAGAGACCTTTTTCAGACCTTCACATACTACTAGTCGTCCTCTGTCAGCATCAACACACATAAACCTTGGCCTTTATAAAAGCGGAGTTGGATTAATGGAACTCTCGAGTTCCAAATTTGCGTTCAAGACCACAATGCGGTCATTACTACGATCAGACACTAGAATGTTCCCGAAACCATCTACTGTCAAACAGACTGGTTCATTCAGCAGCTTTGGTTCATAAACGTGTGGCACTTGTTTCACTTTAGAGAGGCGCATCTCCCCAAACGACTTCATAATTTGCCCACTTTCGGACAATATAAGAACTCTGTGCAAACAATTTCTCCCTAGACCATGACTAACCACAAAGTTACCATTGGCCAGTTTTACTGCATGTAATGGGCATTCAATACCCAAACTGCATGGCAACTTCATTTCATGGACCAGTACTCCATCTCTTGAGTACTCGTTTAATAAACTGCTACCAGTAATTATAATAATATTCCCTTCTCCAGTAACTGATAAACTTGAAACACGAGTGCCACCATAAATTTCCCACTCCTTCGCAATTAACCCATTTACATCTGTTCTCTGTATCACTGGTAGGTGATATCCTACAGAACCACCAACAACAGTAAAGACACATGCATACAGACATTTATGTCTGGTGCAGGACGCCATGCAACGGATACGAGCAACACCCGTATAACTTTGAGATAAAAGGTTAACTTGCCATCGACGTTTGAAATTGAATGTTTTAATGTCATAAGCTTCTACAACAGAACGATCAGTGTCACCAATTAAATATCCCACGAACAATTCATCATCCAAGACTGTCAAGCCAAAGATGTTTCTTTCGTCACCGCTTTGTAGCGTCTTCGCCCGATTTGGAGATCGTTTGTAATCGATGGAGATTCTAGGTAGAAGCACTTCTAAATAATTAAGATCATCACCAGTCAACACAATTGCATGTGCAAATTTATGAATGCACATCGGTATGCATGCATGTATGCATGCATATATGTATGTATGTATGTATGTATGCATTTCTAGCCGAGACGTCGTCATAGGCGTAGGAGAAATTTCAGTGGTCAGATCGAGATTTTACTTCTGACAGAAACAAAAATAAATGCAAAATAATTGGCCTTTATTCAAAATTATTCCTATGCCTACTTGCCAGAAAAACAGGAAGGCCCAAACTTTGGGGGAGGGGGGCACTTGACCCTCTGACCCCCGCCTCCTAAGCCTATGGATGTCGTACTTGATAGTTGTACCCGAGTACAACTTAAAACGAACCTCCTTCAAACTGCATTTCCACCATAGGCTGCCTCTCTGTCGTATGGACTGATCTTCTAGATGTTGACCTGATTACGGCTTGGTTTTGGTGTTCCATCGGTTGATGCCTTGTGCATTAGACACCGGCGCAATATAAAGTAAGTAAGTAAGTAAGTATATTCTTTATTGAACCAGTTGCAATCCGCATTCTGGTGTACATACATCATATATAATAAACAATAAACAATCAATAGTCACTATGAATAAAGCATTCTAACTATAACAGTTTTTTTCATAATTATTATGATTAGCTAAAGGTAAAACACGGTCATGTGACCGGGGTCGAAGAGAATAGGCCAACAGCTTTTTTGGAGGAAGAAACCTATGGAGAACATGGCCCGGGTTTGCCAGGACCGCCGAAAACAAGCAGGTGTCGGCTTTAAGGCATAGTTGTTCAAAGGTTGGGCTATCACTTGGGAGGTATCGCTGACGGATCAATCTGTTCATTACAAGTTATTTGTTTGTCTAATCCATGGGCGTCCGCAGGGGGGCGCAAGGGGGCGCATGTGCGCCCCCTGGATTTTGAGCATATGTGCAGAGAATTTCTGATTATTCAATTGTTTTGGACGGTCTTGGACCTATAGACTATCTTTGTTTATGCGGATGTTTGAAAATTTAACGTATAGAGTTCTCTCTTGGTAATATGGAAATTCATATTGTCACCCGAGACGGCGAAATGCATTCAGTCGTAACGGCTAATTGTATCGTATTCTTTTCTGTTGTTTTAGCCGATCCCTGCCAGATAACAGTTAGCCGCGTAGTCAGAACTTTTTATATATATATATATATATATATATATATATAAATGTACATAATATTAATGAACATATATAATCGACACTGGCATGGAGCGACAGTCTCTGAGTAATCAGATTCGTCCATTAGATGCAAGCTAACACACGTTCTGCGACTTCTGCCAGACTTTTTAAACATAGGCCTACCCCCGCTCGCTTCGGAACCAGTTCCAAGCCTGGATGAAGGAGGAATGCGAATCTGTTGATCTTTGTTGTCGCACGGGTTCAAACTCCCTCCCCCAAGTAAATGGGTAACCGTTGAATTGAGCGCGCACATGTCGTCGACCTTCATCTCAGCGACCTCAATTCGCCGCCACGAAACACAGCGCGTTAACCGTATAAGCCTACACACTCGGGCAGTAGGCCTATCACAGGAACGGAAAAGACTAGCACTTCTGAGTAGGACAATTTCGTCTTGCTGTCCCTGACCGAAACCGATTCTGCCTTCGACTGCATGCCATGGGAAGGTAGGTTTGGCCAACTAATACTACGCATTAGCCTGCTTTGAGGGAGTGAAAATAGAGTAAGGGAATATTTGCGCAAACTCTTTAGGCCTATACTCCAAATCGGAAGCTGGTTGTTATAGGCCCTAATCTTATAAAAAAAATAATGACAGTAGCTTCTTTTGTATAATAAGCTCAATGAGTAGACCTAATATAATAAAATTGACCGTGTGTCTGTGTTTAACTTCAACATTCAGTTTCGAGGTAATTAGGCTAAATATAATAATATAATTTAATTATTGACTAACGTTTTGTCTTTTGCGTTGGCGTGCATGCATACCGAATAAATAGCCTACGTTGCCCAGTGCTTGCCCACTGTTAAGTAAACCTGCCGTTTGACTCGTTAGTATAGTCTATAGAAAGTATGCAGTACTGATAAATTATAATTATTATATATTATGTAGAATAATATAGGTTGATTGGCTGCATTGGCATAAACTTAGTAAAAGTTTCAATCGAATTCCTTAAAAATATAACGTCTCCAGACGATTGCAATTGTTATTTCAAGAATAAGGTCAGATTTCAGTCATATAAAATTTAATTATCATAATAGTTTTTCACAAATGTTCGAATGTCTATGAATTTTTTCGCATGTTGGGATCCGCGCCAGAGGATCGAGAGGTAGCCAGCGCCGATGGGTAAGAGCGTCGATGGTGGTGATCGGTTGCTTTCGACACTACTTAGTCCTTGTGACAACTATTTAAAAGTTTGCGCCCCCCTAGAAAAATTCCTGCGGACGCCCATGGTCTAATCGATATCTAAACTGTTGATTTTGTAATCTTGTTGCGTTTGTGTCAACGAGTTTTTGAAATAAAGGAATAGTAGTAGTAGTAGTAGTAGTAGTAGTAGTAGTAGTAGTAGTAGTAGTAGTAGTAGTAGTAGTAGTAGTAGTAGTATTACAGACTGGAGCATTCCCTTCTCCCTGTGGCTGGCAAAGCCCCACCATGACGGAGCAGCATACAACAGGCGTGCCACCGTTGTCGCCCTCACCACATCGTAAAGCCCAGGGCCAGATAGACCATAGGCAGTTAGTATCCGCAGGGCATACATGGATTGCCTAGACCTGCAGCATATTTGGGCAATGTGCATCTCAAAACTTAAAGTGTCAGTAAGCATAACCCCCAGTACCTTCATGCTATAATAATAATAATAATAATAATAATAATAATAATAATAATAATAATAACAGTGGCAATTTATATGGCGCCGTAACACAGCCATGCCGTAACAAGGGCGCTTCACAGTCAACTAACGGCAGGGTAGGCCTTACTGAACAAATAAGTCTTGAGTCCAGATTTGAAGGAGTCAATTGCTATAAGTCTTGAGTCCAGATTTGAAGGAGTCAATTGCTATGTACTCTGGTCACTCCCGGGGTGGCCGCAGGGGCTGACACCCGCCCTCTCCTCCCGACCCCTCTTACAATAATCTCTTGCGTCTTTTTATGGTTTAGTTTTAGGTTGCATGCTTTTGCCCAATTTGTCACATGTTCTAGTTCAGCTGAAACAGTGGCACTATTAGAAGAAGGTATCAGTAAGTAGCTATCATCAGCATACTTTAGTATTATATTTCCAATGTGAATCGTCTTGAGCTTAGATATTGTGATGATACAATTATTTGGGCCAGAGCCTGAACCCTGTACAAAACTAGAGTTGATTTTCATGAGGGGAGACGTGAAGCCGTTGAATTTAGTTCCATGGCCCCGATCCTCCAGGAAAGCCACGATCCACTTGTATATGCAATCGGGAATTTGCATCTCCGCCAGTTGCTCAGCCAGGTACGAATGCCGCACCGTATCAAAGGCTTTGCTAAAGTCCAAGGCAATGAGATGAACATACTGATTTGCTTCTAGTAGCTCCAAAAGATTGGTTGTTAGTGCTGTTAGTGCTGCTGTAGTGGATCCTGTTGGTCGGAAGGCGAACTGGTCTGTGAAGTCCTGATTTAGCTGGGGCTCAAGCAGAATATGGTGAAAAAACCGATGCACGATGAATTTTTCAAGTATTCGGCATAAGATAGGTGTAACCGATATGGGGCGATAATCAGCGGCCTGTGTCGGGTGGTTGACTTTTGGTACTGGTGTGATAGTACTGGTTTTCCACTGAGGTGGTACATAAGAGAAGAGGACCGACATGTTGTAGAGATGCGTCACCGGTTGTGCTATCATCGGGGCTGCGTGCCCGAGGCACCATGAAGGCTAACCATCAGGCCCCGCAGACATTACATTAATCTAAGTAAAGTAGACATTATAAGCAACTTTCCATTCTAGACATTCGCAATCAGAAGGATCACCAAAATGTGGACAAGGGGACGGGGTTACGCCAGTTGCAGACATCTGCATTTAAGTTTAGTGTACACACCAACTTAAGACAGATGTCCAGTCTGTTTAGGGTTGGACCTAATAACTTAAATTCCCTTTGCTGGATGTTGCTGAACGAAGTAGTTCACCCCATAGCACAATGGCTCAATCCAGGTCCTTTGTGTGCATAGGTCCCTCTCTATGGAATCGACTTCCTCCTTCTCTACACTCTACAATCCTCTCTAGTAGCATCTCTACCTCTTTCTCTCACCTTAAAACCTTCCTTTTTCCTCGGAGTACCTCGCACTGGGAGCGCTTCTGAAAGGTTTATGCTATGAGAAGCGCTTTATAAATGATCAAATACAATACAATACAATACAATACAATACAGTAAGTCAATATCAACGCCGTAGCCCAATCTATGCCCGAGTACTAGGTCCTATTAACTCTCTGTTATGGACTGTCGTGTACTCACGTTTGCATGATGGCTGAGCAGCAGCCTGTGCCATCGGGAATGACGAGGTGGATTTCATGAGTCTGTTTATGTTGAGTTCCAATGTGAGTTCATTAATTCGTTTTTCAAGAGCTTTCTTCTCCATTTCTAATCCACGTATTCGACGATGATCATTTTCCAGTTCTTGGTTGAAGCGGAAGATTTTTCCTACAATGCTATTGTTACGAGAGATGGCCATTCTGCAATTCTCTTCCGTTTTTATGTCTCCATCATGTGAGAATTTGTCATAGGTAGTTTTCGATTCACCTTTACCATCTACATCCGTTTGATATTCTACGTTCAATGACATAACCATCATAAAACACAGTACCGTTTATTAAGTCGTTAATTTTACTAGTAACAATGTTTCCATGCAAACAAGTAATTTTGTTTATACATTATATGTATGCACATTGTACACGTGTGCATTTGTGCACATGTATTTATGCACTAATGTATGCAGCATGCGCATGTATTTAAGTAGGTCGTGTATACAGTCAGGCCCGACGTGATCCTAATACCTAGGACTAGAATCTAGAGCCCTGCGCCGGCCGCGCCGCCGCCGCCGACATTTCTTGGGCGCCGCCGCCGCCGATTTTTGTGGATCGGCGCGCCGACGCCGCCGCCGCCGATTATTCCTCGGCGCGCCGCCGATGCCACGCTGAAGTGTTTTATTGTTTTGCTGCATTTTTCATGTTTTACATGCTTTACGATAAATTGTTGCTTAAGTGGGTATTAGAAGTAGACACAGACAGACATACAGCCAGACAAACAGAGACAGCCAGACAGAGACAAACAGACATACAGAGACAGAGAGACACAGACACAGACAGGCAGACAGCAGACAGATGATGGGATGGATGGAGAGATAGATGGATGGTTTGGTGGGATGGGTGGATGGATGAATGGATAGCTGGATTCAATGACTGATAGATAGTTTGAATAGACGGATAGGAATGAGAGAAGATCGTAAAGGTCCTCTGTCTTACATGCATACTACATGTATATGTAAGACAGAGGATATATATACGGTGATTGAATTATCGGGGGGCGGTGAGTGTTCAACCCCCGAATTTATTTTCAACCCCTCCAGTTAATTCCATGAAATTACCTGTGGGGTTAAGTTGACTCCTCAGTGCAGCTTTCAGTGAACGTACGCACATGTAAAGAATACTTTATTATAATCTATACAACATCGGCAGTATTAAGTCATAGGCCTAGGTCGAACCGCCCTCGCACCCCTCCTGGTTGTATGCCGGCGCCCCTCACGACCTGACCCGCCCGTCATGGTGCGCTGCTAAAACGGGCTACGGGCTTGGCATGGGCGAGGTTTAGTTCTTTTCTTAACCCAAATAATGTGATTCCCCAAGTATTGCTGTTTTGTCTATCTTAAGGTATGTAAGTAGGGAGGGGTCAGAGGGGAAGACAGGTAGCGTCGACATGCCACGGACGATTGGCATGACCATAAATTGACCCTCATTTTCCGAGTGAACAAAGTGTCCTCTCTCTCAGGATTTAGGCTAAAAGTTCCAATGTGCAAGAGTCATCCATTCACAAAACGCATACACAGTGAATGAGTCATCCTTTATATGATACCCCATCTGATCATGTTGCAGGTTTAAGCATATCCATCATCAAATTAGTACATGCAGCTCATGCTCCAACAGTGTAATATAATTATATCAAATTTCTAGTGCATCTAAACCCAAGTCATACAGTGTTTTCGAGAGGCATGCATTTTAAGAAATTGCAAATCCTAAGTAGCCTACTAGTGGCCTTCGGATTGGCGATCTGCATTTTAAACTGCTATGGATTAAACTGCTATGAAACAAAGACTATGTGAACTAATGTTTTGCATATATAATGAGCACAGGTGTTCCTTAGGTTGATATATATATAATGTGTATTCGATTGTTAAGCTGTTTTAGTCTTAGGCCTTAGTTGCGCTGTCGGCTCGTGGGCGCTTGGCCTAAAGTAGCCTAAACATTGGCTGACGGTAGATTGTTTTACACGTGCAGTTAGCGCGCCAAACTTAGAAACTGCTGATGACAGTGAATTTGAACTATACAGTGTAGTACAGTTGTTGTAAGGCAAGAGTTGAGTTGTTGTTATTAAACTGTGTTTGAAGAAAGAAAGAAACATTCAAAGAACTGTGTCAATTTAATTCTTAAACAGTTAGAAGACGTTGAGCAATTTATATGTAGAGATAAGGAAAGTTCTTGAGGTAGGTCACAACTAAGAAAGAAAAGAGTTGGTGACATATTTGGTGGCAGCAGCGGTGGAATTCGAAACAACGTCTGGGATTCGAAACAACGTCTGGGATTCGAAACAACGTCTGGGATTCGAAACAACGTCTGGGATTCGAAACAACGTCTGGGATTCGAAACAACGTCGACTGGTGAATACGCATTCAAATCATTGGTAAATTGACGACAACGAAAGCCTCAACGACAAAGGTATAAAAGTTGGTTGTTATCAAACAAAGAACAATCCCCAATACTTCAAACACAAAAGAAAACTCGTGTTTTCCAGAAAGGACAGCACTGAAGTAAAGAAGTAAGATGGAGAAATTAAGTGTCAAAAAACAAGCAGAACTGAAGAAGATGTCTTCTGAAAGATTAAAACAGCGCTTGTTAAAGGCTGGTTTTGAAGAAAAGCAACTGGAAGATATGTCACGTGAAGACATGTTAGAAGCGCTAGCTGAAGTCTGGCTTAAGGAAGAAGCAGAAGAAGAAGGTGCTGTCGGCGGTGTTGTGGAAAAGGTTATTGAAAAACCGTCTGGACTTATGTCTATGGAGATGATGATGCAGTGGATGATGATGAAAGAAGAAAGAGAGGAGAAACGGAGACAAGAAGAGAAAGAGAAAGAGGAGAAACGGAGACAAGAAGAGAAAGAGAAAGAGGAGAAACGAAGACAAGACGAGAAAGAAAGAGAGGAGAAACGGAGACAAGAAGAGAAAGAAATGCGACAGGAAGAATTACGTCTTCAGAGAGAGAAAGAAGAGAAAGCAGAGAATACAAGACAGGAAGAATTACGTCTTCAGAGAGAGAAAGAAGAGAAAGCAGAGCAAGTTCGTGTGGCAGAACTTGAGTTGCAAAAGCAGCAATTTGAGATTCAATTAGAGCAATTGAGAAGAGATCGAGAAGATGCTGAAAGGAGAAGATTAGAGCAGATGATTGAATTTGAAAGGGCGCGGAAAAGTGACGAAGAGATACGTCAGCAACAGATTGAAGAGAAGAGACTACGTGAAGAAGAAAAGGAAAAAGTGCGAATTTCAGAGTTGGAGCGAGCAGAAGAGGTTAGACAAGAAGAACTGAAATTACAGAAAGAAAGCATGGAGAAGGCGGAAGAGGAAAGACAAGAACGTTTAAAGTTGGAAAAAACAAAAATAGCATTAAAAGAAGCACAACTCAAAGAGGAGAAGCAAAATAGAGAAGCACAAGAACAAAGAAGGCAAGAAGAACGAGAAGAAGAGAAAAGGAAACAAGAAGAAAGTGAAACGATGGTTTCGAAAATAAAGAAAATTGGTGATGCCATGAAACACGTGTTACCTAAAATGCCAAACGATATGATGGAGGTGCCATTATATTTCGAAACGGTTGAGAATGCGTTTCGTAGTTTCAACGTGCAAGAACAATTCTGGGTGAAGTTACTATTGCCATTGATGACTCCGAAAGCTAGAACTGTTCTAAACAGATTGTCATTCGCTGATTTAGACGATTATCAGATCGTGAAAGAACACTTGTTAAAAGAATTCAAGTTGACACCGAGAGAGTACAGATCGAAGTTTATTGATGCGAAGAAGACAGCTGAAGAAACGTATACAATGTTTACAGCTAGGCTGAAGAACTTGCTGAACTATTATGTGAAAAGTCGCAAAGTGGATAAGAATTTTGAGAAGCTGTTTGATTTATTAGTGGCGGATAAGTTGAAAGAATCACTACCACCAGGTCCACTACAGTTTGTATTGTCGAAGGAAGGAACTGATTGTTACGAAGCTAGTGTTGTGGCAGACCTAGCGGACATTCATGTTAATAATCGAATTGGTTTGGCAATTCCGAATAAGACAAGTTTTGGTTTTGTACCCAATGTAAAAAGAAATCAACAGTTCACTCCAAATTTTGGTTTTCATTGGAAGAGCAATCAAGAAACAGGAAATCAGTTCAGAGGTGCAGAAGTGAAACCAAATTCTCCGGTTGTTCACGAGAATAGAGAGTCGATGATGACCAGACAACGTCAGGTATATAACAAATCACCACCAAGGTTTGTCGCAAGAGAAGGCAATGCATCGTTTACTCCATATAAGAGAAAAGAAAGCATCGAACAACGAGGTGCAGTGGTGAAACGTTGTCATAACTGCGGATCAGACAGGCATTTGATGAAATTCTGTCCAGTTCCTGTTACAACCTCCAATTATGGTGGAAAACAAGAACATTCGAGGGTGAATCGAATTCAAGTGGTTGATAATTCTGAAAGTCAAGCCACAGAACATCAGAACAATGAAACTGAAGTAAAGTCAGTGATGAAATGTCACCTTTCACCTGATATTCAGAAAGAAATTCTATTGCACAATGGAATGCAGAAAGAAATGGTTGGAAGAGATGAAAGTACAGCATTGAAGAAAGTGTTATTACAGTACGTCGAGGTAGAAATTCGTGGAACAGCAGGAAAAGAACCAGTGAAAGTAAAAGCACTGATTGATTCTGGAGCAGAGGTTCCGGTGATTAGTGAAGAATTACTGGAAGGCATGAAGGTGGAGCAGATTGGAAAAGTGAACTTACAATGCGTGGCAGGAGATGCCATTCCTGCAAAGCTAGTGAAAGTTGATGTAAGGCTGTGTTGTAACGATGTGGAAGAAGAGGTAATTCCGCATAAAATCAAATGTTCACTTACACCTTATGTAACATTGATGTGTGCTAGTATTGCAAAAATGGGAAGCACAGAAAGATTCTTGTTGCATCCAGAAATCATTGCAGAACTTAAAGCCGTGCCACAAGTGAAAATGATACAAGGAGATGTGCAAGCGAATGTAACGACGAGATTGCAGAGTCAGCGAAAGAAAGTGGTAGAAGTCGAAGATGAAAGTGAAACTGAAAGTTCAAGTGAAGAGGAAAACGAAAGCGATGATCAACAAAGTTTAATGCAAGACGGTATAACAGCAGAGATGAATGAACAAGAGATGGCTGCATGCAAGAATGGTAATGTAAATGAAACGAAAGAGGATAATGAATGTGATGTTGAGATAGGAGATTTGTTTGAAGAAGACGAGAAAGATGAAGAACAACAGATGCAGATTGCAGACGCAAAGAAATTCGAAGAACAGCAGAGACAAGATGAATCATTGAAAGCATGGTGGAATTTAGCGCCAGATAAAGAATCTGAATTCTGCGTGGTAAATGGCTTACTGTACAAGAGATATCGAATATTAGAGCAAACGATATATCAATTGGTGTTACCAAAAGAGCGACGAATGAAAGTGATGGAGTTGGCTCACGAATCAGTATTTGGAGGACATCTTGGAGAAGAGAAAACTAGAGAACGAATAAAGTTATCTTTTACCTGGCCAAAGATGAGAAGAGATATAGTGAAATTTTGCAAATCATGTGAGAAATGTCAGTTAAAGGCAAGAAGTTTGGTGATGGACAGGGTTCCTATCACTCCAATTCCAAGAGAAGATGTAGCCTTTAGAAGAATTACAATGGATTGTGTAGGACCAATCGAGCCAGCATCTGCTGCAGGTCACAAGTACTGTTTATGTATTGTCGATTCTTGCACAAGATGGCCTACAGTGTTTCTGTTGAAATCATTAACTGCGAAAGCTGTGTGTGATGCTTTGATGGAGTTGTTTATGAACGTTGGTGTACCTTCAGTGATCACAAGTGACCAAGGAACAAATTTTACTGCGAGTCTGACAAGAGAATTTCTGAATTTAATGGGTTGTAGTCCAAGATTTGACACGCCAGGTCATCCAGAGGCAGCTGGACTAGTAGAAAGATGGAACCAAACATTCAAGAAAATGATCCATCATGTAATTGTTGACAATCCAAGGCAATGGCACAAAGTAATTCCGTTTACAGTGTGGGCATTACGAGAAGTACCGAATGCAACTACTGGAATTGCTCCTTATATGTTGGTGTATGGAAAGATTCCGCGTGGACCACTGGCAATTCTAAAAGAAAGTTGGACAAGAGAAATTAATTTACCACCTCATATTGGAATCCAACCAGAAAAGTACTTGAAAGACATGAAAACAAATATGGAA
>JACEVL010000268.1:0-19033 GCA_020284085.1 Aporrectodea caliginosa | reverse complement strand
CTTCTTCTTCTTCTTCTTTTTAATCTTTTCTTCTTTTTCTTGTTCTTCGTTTATGGATAAGCTAAAATTGTCATAACGTGCTATGTTGACTTATGAAAATGTTGCTATCGTGCTTTTAAATGTGACGTTGCAATTCCCTTTTCGTTGTATTGTTGTATGCAGTGTTCGAAGCTGTGTGGTGAAGGATATCGAACGCGAAAGGTGCATTGCATTCGCATTCTGTCGCGTGAGGTCGTGGCAGATGACTTCTGCTTTGCTCAAGCTAAGCCGATCACCAGAGAGACCTGCCTCAGTCAACCGTGTAGCCCCTGGTCAACGACACCATGGCAACCAGTATGACGCATTCTCTGTATATTATATATATACATAGAGATTAATTCGTTCTTTCATTCGTTCAGTGTGTTTCGTCGGTTCACTTGTCTGTTCAGACATAATTCCTTCCTTTATTTCTTCGTTGATTTGTTCGTTCATCCGTTTTCTCTGCGGTTTCTCTTGCAAACCATCCAATCAACTGATTGATTGATTGATTAATTGATTGATTGATTGATTGATCGATTGATTGATTGCAGTGTTCCGTTGCCTGTGGAGAAGGTCAGGAGCGCAGAAATGTGTCCTGTCCTGAGATGGAATTCTGTGACCCGGATGAGAAACCAGAGGAGAAGAGGATCTGCCAAGCAGCACCATGCGCCAAATGGACGACGACGGACGATTGGCAACAGGTTAGCACCAGCTGAAACTATTTATTCTCTCATTTCGCCTCTACATACACTCTGTCTATGCCTTAGTCGAAGAGGTCGCTTATGAGAGAGGAGAGTGGCTGACATTCGCTAAATAGACTGACACTTACGTTGAATGTCTCACGTGTACAAAACTTCGTTCATCTCAACAGTTTTAAACTCTCATCACAACAATACTGCTTCAAAACCATCGACGCGCTTTGGTCCAGAGACTCTGAACATGGAGCCATCTGTCAACTGTGATCGGGGATCCGCTGGTGGGAGCTCCGCGTGGCTGCCTGCAGGGACTCTTCCAGTTTTACGTGCAATGTTTTGCTAACTAATAAAACTTCAGTTCTTGGTGTCATTTAACATTAGGCCTATAGGCTGGCGCAGAGAGCGGACAACTGTGATCCTCTCCTTCAACCTCCTCATGAACGCCAATGCAATACGGAAGAATGCCCTCCTCCGATCCATTCGAACGGTATCTTCTAAGGAGGCACTTCTCTGCTTCTTAGAGTCTCATCTGATAATTCTAACGGCATTTCTGGGAACCAAAAACCCATGCCTTGAATTGAGGTCGTTTAATAGGCCCGCTCATATTTACGTTAGATACACGTTATATACATCCCCACTCGGCTACTAATTCCCTAATAGTTCTCTTCATAACAATTTACATGCTGATCATACCCAGTTTTTCCTATCAATTAATAGTTCCTCGTATAATGCTACACTCCAGCTACTTGCTTCCATTTTGGCAAAGTCCAGTTCGGATGGTTAGTAAGAAACTTCTACTGAATCCTACGACAGAATTCTTTGTCATTGGCACTCCGCACATTTTATTGGTTCACATCTATTAAGTTGAACGGAAAACTTATAGTAGGCCTATCGTGGGATGAAGCATTATACAGTAGGCCTATCTTTGGGCAAGCTGCGCGAATGCCGGACGGTACCAGGTTTCCTAATGACGACCCTAACCCTGGCCCTGACCGACCCTCACGACGCCTAACCTCACCCTAACCGACACTCACGACGCCAGTAAACTTACGCACTATATCCTTCAGCCCCCGATACTATAAGCTTGCCAATAATAATTCGTTAATATTACCTGTTGAATTATTCAAATATATTTAGGATTTTTTCTAAAACATGTTGGATTCACAGTTCACACTAATAGGCCAATAAAATAACCTAATGAGTTATATTTGTACAGAAATTTCCTAAGAATAAACACCATGTTAAGTATTTTTAAAGCGTAGGAATTCAGTTTTGTTTACCTTCAAGCAATTACATGTTGCTATAGTTGACATCAACTTAACAAATGTTATGCTAGTTATTTGAATTATAAATTTTACAGCTAAATTAATTATTGAAATATATTTAAATTGTAGACTTCTTAGCTCATCGGTGCAGTACTCTGCAGTACAGCCTGTACCATTGCTCAAGCATTCTACAAAACAGCCGCAGTCCGTTCTCAGCCTGTAGGCCTACCAATGGTAGCCCCCGGGATTCCACAATACAGCCGCAGTCTATTGCTCAGCCTGTACCATTGGTCAAGGATTCCACAATAAAGCCGTCCATTCCTCAGCCTAATAATACTTGTCATACTTGTTGATTATATACTTCATTACAATGCTGTTATGAGTGATTGTTCCCAGACTGGCTATAAACAAAATATCATGGTCTGTACACTGTCAGAGTACTCTATTGTTTTTATACACCAACAATATAATATGTGCATATTTAAGTATGAATACTCATGGAACTACAAACTACAAGTTATTTAAATTACTGCAAATAAACTACTGTTTTATACTATGTACCTGGGGTGACCCTATCTAAGTTGGGTCACTGCTCTTCTGTGTCTCCCTTGTTCCCTACTCAGAGAAATTATAATGTTAAGTTCGTGACGTTTAATCCTATTTATTAATAGTTCCATTTAATTTGTTGCCTTCCTTCTTTCAAACTTGGTAACTCATAACTCATGTATTATACATTGGTCATTGTGGACCAATAAAGATTTGATTTGAATTGATTTTATGTTATGTTGACTAAATAAAATGTGGTTTGCCTTATTAAATAATTCACTACAAGAGAATGGCCAAATCCTGGTCACATTCTTGTTACAGTTTGTTCTACAATAGCTATGTGTAAGTAGGTTCTAAGTTAAATAATGGAATTCATAGAATTCTAATAACCAAGCAGTATTTTACAATAAGTTGTTCTTCCATTACTCCGATGGTTTGGATATGTAGAGAGAATGCCATCTGACAGAATCCGACTCAATACACTACACTCAAGATTTGAAGGCAAAGGAAACAGGCAGACCAAGACTGCGATGGGTAG
The DNA here is from genome assembly GCA_020284085.1 of Aporrectodea caliginosa. Lineage (NCBI taxonomy): Eukaryota > Metazoa > Annelida > Clitellata > Crassiclitellata > Lumbricidae > Aporrectodea > Aporrectodea caliginosa. The sequence goes on along the minus strand of JACEVL010000268.1, from coordinate 15,971 downwards.
ACAACATAAATGAGGACATAATATCACTTGGACTAACACTGGGGCAGCACTGGACTTGACGAGTGACCGAGGACAATGGAGATCGTTTATTCGTACCCATCGCCGCCAGAGGGCTGGCATCAGAAACTGATGATGATGATGATGATGATGACTTAACATTTAGGGACCACCACCCCCGGTTTCGGCGTCTATGGAACTAACACATAAAAAGTTAATTGCTTATAATTGCAGTTACGGTTTTCTTTCTAAGCATCGCGAACACAAGGTGCATAGCCACTATTAGTCAGTCCATAGTTAAAAGGCCGTATCTGCATTTTTTGGCATTTAAATTTAAAAAATAAAAAAAATAAAAATGCTCAAATAAAGTGAGCAATAAGTTGCATGAAATCTGAGAAAACTAGAAATGTAGCTTTTTAAATAACCCTTGGCATTTTCAATTTTAGTTTTTTCAATTTATCTCGGAATGGACTTTTTGCAGATACGGTCCTTTTGCTAAGCACGGCAGTGTAGCGGTGGAGTCTGAAGTAAGTGAGCGAGCAACAGTGCGGAACTGGCGTAACTGATAGTAAGAATCACGGCAGAGGCGGTTTATATGAGGAGCAAAGGTTAACTCTTGGTCTAGTGTAACTCCAAGGTCACGGACAACAGAGGAAAAGACAAATTGAGGGAAGTCTGAAGCAATGGTGGATAGGTCTAGCTTCGCAAGCTGCTGTCGAGTGCCCAGCCAGATAGATTGGGTTTTTGATGGGTTGAGGCGCAGGCGGTTCGTTGACATCCAGGTAGCCATTGTTTTCGCTCGGTCATTATTGTCTTCGAAAATCAAACTTGTTCACAGATGAAATCCAAAAGTTAAAGTATCTTTTGGCATCAAAACCTTGAGACATCGATAATGTTTTTACTCCTCCTTCGACACCTTCAATTAAACTTTAAAGAACACAATAATATCCTCATTTTGTTCACTCGTTAATCTTTTCACAGGCATAGTATACGGTGGAGGTCAAAGGCCATGGCAGCCATAAGATGCCATCATATGAAACGACAACTACCAATCGCTAATACGTGTAAACACCGTCACTATTCGTACTCTGGCAGTGCCAGTCAAAAGCCTGGAGAAAGGAGGAGGTCGACGCTAATAATCTTTGTTATAACACAGTGTCGTTAAATAGCAACTAATCAACGGGTCTGATTCTAATATAGGTAACGGATAAGTTCCACATCATGGTTCCAGTCAGCCACAAATTGTCGTTAAAACTTGGAAATAACACCAATCGCTATCGTATCCATAATTAACATCAGGTATCAATAAGTCGTTCTGCTTTCTGGATGTAATTGTGCAACTGCTGCGTTGTTTTACATGCTTGGTGGCTAATATGCTATCATAATTACTGTTAATTACTCGAATCTAAAGGCAACTCCATTTTAATTAACAGACTGATGCAGTCATCTAAGTTGATCTGCAGCTAATGTGAAGGAGTAAGATCTTCTCACTCCAGAACAGTAGGGCAGCCACAGTCCACATTTCTATGAACGGCCTGGTCAGATCTGTAAATGGTCGCTTGCTATAGCTCTAATTAGCTTAAGTCAATGAAGTCTTACTTGAAGACATTCTTATTTCCCCGGTGCTGTCGGGCTGAGAGCGCTTCTGATTAGCTCGTACTGCAAGAGGCGCTTTATAAGTGGGGCGCGGTGGTGTAAGGGTATGTTCGGTGCCTTGCAGCCCGAGGTTGCGGGTTCGAATCCACCCGAAGCCGCCGCGTAGGGACCCTGGGCAAGTCCTTCACTCGCAACTGCTCATGCGCTTCGGCGTGAAACTACGATTCAGTGTCCGCGCAGTAGTCGGGAGCGCCTGTGAGTAGAAATCTGGAAGGGGCGCTATAACAAAAGTGTGCTCATACATACATAAATTCTCTGATACACTACGAAACGATTTGAGCCGATGCTGGTTCAGCCTTGATAACCTCTCATTCAGTTGTAGATCCAAACGACACCCGCCTTAACAGCTGTTCTGCCCCTTTTGTCCTATGGCAACCAGACTTAGCCTCCTTCAGACTACTCTTTGGACAACCCCTCTGATTCGACGCAACGTTCTTGAATAAGCTGGTGCCCTGGCAGCCCTGCGCTTGGCTTTCGAGAGGCGCTTTGGAATTTTGGAGTTTAAGATTACGATTACGATAATCGTCTATATTAAGGTTAAAATATTAACCCTCTAAGGGATATGGGACATATATGTCCCATGCCAGAAAAAGTGCCTGGATTTATTACATTGCGCAAATGGGTTTGTTTAACGATTTTGTTTATTTGTTAAGTATTTGGTCAATCTTACTATGACCTTTCCATGAGTGCCCACACTTTCTATGGGCCACATATTTTTATTTAAAGATTATTAATTTTTTTAAATAAAATACAAACTTTGTCATTTTTATTTTTTCTCACAGGGTAATAATACATTACAAAACTTTTAAATAATGTACATCGACTCTTCACAAAAGAGGATATTCAATGACAACAACCATTCCTATCACAGTCTTGCAGATTTTGAAGAAAATCTTCATGGGACATATATGTCCCATTGTCCCTTAAGCAGTGTCATAAATTGCATGTACACTATGCCTGTTACATGAAAAGGCATTGTAAAAACGTACATAGATGCATTGATGCATACTTGCATTCATGCATACATACATATTATACATACATATGTACACATATACACACATACATACATATATATATACATGCATACATACATACATACATATATGCATGCATATATAGAGACATACATAAATTCATTAACACTTACACACATACATACACACATTCACACATACAATAGATGCATACATAATAAACTTACATATATATACATCTATATGTACATACATTGTATTGTATTGTATTGTATCTATCAATTTATATAGCGTCTCTTGCAGTTCACAGCAATCAGAGGCACTCCCAGTGCGATATATACATGCATATATAGAAACATATGTACATGCATAATTGGCTATATATACACATACATATACACATACATACCTACATACATATGTACATACAGACATACATACACACATACATACATAAATACATGCATACGTACATCCATACATACATACATCCATACAAATATACATACATACAAATATGCCTAGGGCCTGCAAGCAAACAAGAGGAGACATTCAGTCCCTCCAAACAACGGACAAGCAGTTTAACTTTTTCATGTGGATGGACATAAAGGCTGTCCATCTCATATCCAATTCGGAACCATCCGCAGGTACAGAACCTATAGATAGACGTCAGAAGGGTTCCGCTGTAAAGGTTGCTATCAACGTTCCATCATGGGTGAAAGAATACAACAAATATGTGGGAGGAGTGGATCTGGAAGACCAGCTGAAATCGTATTATGTAATAGAATTTGATGCCGATAGAAGTATTATCTGAGAGTGACGTTTGATAGCCTGGACAAAGCAGTGGTGAATGGCTACTTGAATTACAAGTCTCCCAACAGACACCAAAAACACATTTAGAGTTCAGACAGCAGGTGGTTCATGGTCTAATAGGTACTTGAACTTCCAGGAGGAATGCTTTTCCGACTGGAGCTATCAAAGAAAGGAGTCTCCAGTGTTGATACATGATCATTTGCCTCACATCTCGCTCCACAGGAAGAGATGCAAGCTTAGTCACAAGAGGGGAAAAGGTAACCGGTCAAGATTTCAGTGTTCCATGTTGCTCTATGTTTGCATAGTGACCGGAACTGTTTCACCAAGTTCCATACTAACTATCTACCTATCATTATCTGTTCAATTAAATTCGTTGCTACGTGGTACATGATCATATTCTGACATTTAATCAACATAGGCCAACATAGCACAAAAATGTACTTTTACTGCCTAACGGACAATGGGACATATCTGTCCCATAAAATAAAAGTGGCCATAATGCAAATGTGTTCTACTAAGTATAAAATAAACTACATTATGTTGACAGGAGAACCCTAGACAATGTATTTATGTTAGTTTTGAACATTTTGCAGACCAAAAAAAATCTTGTCCCTTAGAGGGTTAAAGTAACTACGTATGTGGAGACAGCGAAGGAATATCTTGTAAATATAAACACAGTATAGTACAGTATGTATACTATACTATAAATAAATATTTATACATAAATTATGTTATAAAAATCTGTAAAAATTAAAATCTATACATATAATATAAAAACTATTTTAAACTACGCCACACTGCTCTTACTCTGGCAGTGCCAGTCAACAACCTTGGGAAAGGATGAGGGTGACGCTAGTCATCTTTGTATAATATGACAGTGTCGCCAAACAGTAATAACCAACCATTATTATAAAGCTTTGGTCCAGGTTTAAATCCTTGAAAACTAAATATAATGCCGACTATATGACATCCAAACGAAACAGTTGAATTGCTTATTCCCATTCATCAAAGGGAATAAGCATCCATTAAAGAACAATTTTGTAGCTCTATATTTCTTTCTCACTGCCTACTAATAATATTGGATTCTTACATTAGGCTGCGCTGATAAATTTCAATTCTGTATAAATAAAGGTAAAGCGATATAAAGGTAGTTGATATTTTAAATGAGCAAACGTTGTTTAACTACGTCTAATATTTCTTTCTCATAGTTAATTGGGTATTGTATGCACAAAGTCGTGATTAAACGAAATTTTTAGTCTCCGAATACAAGCGGAATGGATTCCACTGGCTCCCTTATCCAATATCCAGAGCGCATTGTTTTCCGAATTTCTGTTTGGTCCGGCGCTGTATTGAGGGTCTAGCCCTCTATAGTTACGGGAGCTCTGCTGCTCCTGTAGAGCGTCCAACACCGCTGCTCTCTCCACTCAGTGTAGTATGAATAGAAAGGTTGGTAATCTTCACAAAATGCAAACCAGAAACAAACTTAGATGAATATTTAATAAGTAAGGAAGTAAGTTTATTCTTTATTAACCAGTTGCTATTCGAGCATTGGTGTACAGAAACCACAGAAACTGTTAATTATCCATACTGCCGGATATTATATGTAGATATTGACCAATCTTATCTCAATCCTGGCCCTTCTCGACGACTCTTCTGCTTTTGATATGGTAACCCATGAGATCCTGCATCGCCGATTGCAATTATCCTATGGCCTCTCTGGTATTCCCCTTCTTTGGTTTAAATCTTACCTCACTGACCACTCTCGTGTACTATTAGTGCTAGTTATGCTCGATGCAGCCCTGAAAATTTAATTTTTCGAGATATAATGCCATCTCTGAAGGTGGAATCGAACGATTCAACTAACTGAATTTAGACACCTTTAAATCGTTAGCTACTGTTCCTATAATAAAGCAACGGTTTAAAACGATGTATGTTACATGGCAACAAAGGAATCCCGTGTTTTCCGGAGTTTTTCGTTAACGACTACAGAGCCAGACCGGAAACATCCGGTAATAGGTATTACAGATCTTACCCAAAGACATGTTATACACAGGAATGAAAACTCCTCTTACAACGTCGTGTGACTAGTTTTTTTGGCAGTAATCGGTGGTCAGGAAAATATCGCACATTGTTTATATAATAAACTCATTCAGTTATATAGCCATGAATGCAAATCGACGAATAATTATTATGCTTGCGAAATGGAAATTTCCTGTGTGCAATAAACACCATTTTAATATAAAAAAATCGAAGTGGGGCGACATCTGCGGATAAGTGTGAAACGCATATAACAAATATTTTACTCTAAATATAGATTCCTTGGTTACGACCTACTTAATTGAACTTCTTTCGTAAACTTCAATTTTCTAAAGAGCTACTCGAAATCTAAGCGGAGGGCACCAGCTTATTCACGAGCGCTGCGTCGAATCAGAGGAGTTTTTCATTGTCTCACAGTCATGATTATCTTTGTCTGGTCATACTTAAGTCAAGAACTGTTCTTGGTGAACGAGCTTTTTTCGATTGCTGGACCTACTGTTTGGAACACTCTCTCCCTGTTTCTGTGCTTTCTGCTCAGTCGCTTGTGTTATTTAGTTCTTAACGTAAAATTACCTCTTTCAAAGTGAATATTTACAGTAGGCTGCCTGTCTGTCTTACGTACTGATCTTCTGAATATTGACCTGATTACAGCTTCAATTTGGTGTGCCATCGGTGGATGCCTTGCGCATTAGACACCGGAGCAACAGGAATTACTAACTACAATAAATTGCAAGGTGATTTAGATGGCAGCAAAGCAGTTGACTTCAATAGAAAACGAGTTTTGCACAGTACTTATTGTTTAGGTTTGTTTAGTTTTAGTATTTTGCGACACATCACATTAGCGAACTTCACAGGTCGCAGTCTTTTCTATTGTATTTGAATAGTCAAGGTAACTCCAACATTTTTGTAATGTATTTAAAGGATCTGCATACTTGACGTAACTCTAATATATATTCAAATGTGAGAAACGTTTTAAAGGTGTTCAACGAAGCCTATTTATTTACCGCTTTTACACCAAGTAAGTAAGTAAGTAAGAATATTCTTTATTTGACTACCAGCAAACGCACAGTAGCTTACAGAAAAATAAATAATACAAACATTTATGCAAAGTCATATAACATTCTCATAATAAAACTTCTTTTTAGCAAAGGCATCAATTCTAGGTAGGGTGAGATCATGTGGTCTGGGTCGCGTATTGTATGGAGTGACCTTACGGGGAGGGAGGAGGTCGTGAGGGACGTGACAAGGGTTTGAGAGAATTGAACGGAAAAGAGTACAATCAGCTCTAGAACAGTGTTTGTCGAAACTAGGAAAATCGGCAGGGAGTAAGCCTGAACGGGTCAATTTTCTCAGAATACCGTTAAGTCGTTTACTCTCCCCTACAGTGGCAAATCCCCACCAAACAGGGGAGGCATAAAGTAGCCGTGCGAGGGTAGTAGCTCTAACAACGTCAAAGAGACGTTGACCGTGGATACCATGGGCGACCAAAACACGTAGCGCGAACATGGATTGTCGGGCTTTGCAGCATATTTTGTCAATGTGTGCCCCAAAGCCAATCCGATCAGAGATAGTGACACCCAAAATAACCATCTCCTGGACCCGCTCGATGCCAGGGATGGGGGAAGGGAGGGCAATAGCTTTGGACCTCGGTCGTCTAACGACCATTTCTCTGGTCTTAGCATGGTTTAATTTAAGATTGCTAATGGATGCTCATTGAGAGATATGATCAAGTTCAGAAAGAGTGCTGTCAATGCAGGAAGCAGGAATCAGCAAGTAGCTATCGTCGGCATATTTAGGAAGGCGGTTTCCACTGCATTTAGGTTTAAGGGTACAAATAGCTATGACAAAATCAGTAGGTCCAAGGCCAGAGCCTTGCACTATGCTGGCATTAATGGTACAGAGGGGAGAGATTTCACCCCCAAATTTAGTACAATGCTGACGCTCGTGCAAGAGAGCAAGTATCCAGTTGTACAAAAAATCCGGAATGGGTTGAGCTGCTAGTTGATCAGCTAGGTGTTTGTGTCTAACCGTGTCGAAAGCCTTACTAAAATCAAGTTTCACACCAGTGCGATTTAGGTTACAATTTTTAAGCCAGAAAGTCTCCGTGCACTATTGAGGTGTCCAATGAAGGCGCTATGAAACCCTAAAGCTATGCATAGGTCTTCACGGATTAATACTTTCTATTCTGCAAGATTTTTGCTGGTTTTATTATTTTTACCACAGGGACACTCTTAATGCATGGACTTTTTTTTATCCATTTAAGGTGTTATAGGGCTTTTACAGGACACCTATATAATTTTATAATATTCGTTTATTGAGAAAACAATCTGACAAAAACGCAGAAATGATAACATGAGTGATAATGAATAATTAAAGTTCATTAGAAAGTCTTAGAATAAACTAGTAAATATTTTTATATAATGATCTGGGAATAAATTGAGAGTTGTCCTTGGGTGGGAGAGTATGGTTGTGTGCTCTAGGTCTTAACTGGTGAGAGGAGAGTGGTCGGAGTGGAGGTAGGAGTTGGTGAAGTCAATGCTTGGGGTTGTGTAATATGGAGAAAGGAGTTTTGCATCGGCTATATTGGCAAGTTCAGAGACTGTTGGAAAGGATTGTTCTAGGTAACCTAGGCGTTTGGCTCTTTTTAGGAGTTTTTTCAGGCGTTCTTTAACGGAAGCCAGGGTGAGACCCCACCAGGATTGGGGGGCATATAGAAGTTTAGTAACGGTAGTGGCTCTGGTTACATTATGGATGGATGAGGAAGAAAGGCCATGGAATTTGAGTTTTCTGATAGCATAGAAAGAGGAGGAGCAAGTGGCTCAAAAGTATTGTGAACAGAAGTTTGTTAGGTATTTATCCACCACTGATTGGACTCTGTCAGTGCCAGTCCCAAGCCTGGATGAAGGAGGAGGGCGACTCTAATGACCTTTGTTATCACACAGTGTCGTTGAACTGAAACTACTAAGCACTGTCAGCATCGACATAACCTGTACTATGGTAGTGCCAGTACCAATATGCCAAGCCCGAAGAAAGAAGGGCGATGCCAATCAACTTTACTTGTTTGACCGCTCAGCGTAGCTGAATTAAACAGATTATTTTCCATTTAAACGACTGGAGTCTTCTTTTCCAAAAGAAATAATATGTCAAGAAGTACTATGAAGGTTGATCAAGAACAATGTAAGATGGAAAATATTATAGGTAGGCTAATTCAGCTGCGTTAAGCGATCAAATAAGGTTAGTTTCTGTTTAACGTCACGGCGTCATAACAAAGATGATTGGAGTAGCCCTCCTCATTTCTCAAGGCTTGGGACTGGCACTGCCAGAGTAAAAGCGGTGGTTATGTTCACTGTGCTGACGTTGGAAGGAAAAGATTTGGGGTTAAATACTGAACACCAGTAGTAATACTTATGCCTTTTCGACACCTTTGATTCAAGATGAAACCAAACAATATATACCTCATTTTCGGTCAATCCCCATTCAGATTCTCCATATTATTATTCTGTGTCCAACCAAATTAGCATTACTATTATAACCCGAATTAATAGAATTATTCCATCTGGATATTAAACCAAGAGGAGATTTCAGTTAGGCCTACACTCGGGCGCTCTAGCGAAATCAGTTTCACAACGATTACACACCACGCACACTGTTGATGGATAGAGCATACGGCAAGGGAGATGACTGCCCGCCCTTACTCACACGCTGAGTCTCAGAAAGACAATAATTAACATTCTGAATTTTGGAAAGAGGGCAATATCAAACACAGTTGTATTCTATTGTATGTCGCAGCTATTTTACTTTGTAATCGTAATCGTAAACTCGAAACTTCTACAGCGCCCACAAGGCGAATTCGCGGGAACCAGCTTATTCACAGGCGTTCAATCAAAACAAAATCGATAGGCAAGGGGTCAAAATCCAGAGAGTCAGGCAGGCAGGCGGCTAAGGTGGACGGTGTTTGGTGTTGAGACGGCGAGGTAGGCAGGGAGAAGTGTTGGATTCAGGATAGGATTTGTCAAAAAATACTATAGTAGCAGCATACCGAAATATATTGTTCTTTGAGTTGTTTTCTTCAGTTGTTGACCATGGGAGTCAGGGAGTGTCGAAAATTAATGCGCTAGGTGGCGTGTGTGTGTGTCATAGTAGGCGATTATTCATTCATTCATTCATTCATTCATTCGGGAATTTATGTAGCGCCCCTTCAAGGAAACTACTCAGAGGCGCTCCCGACTCCAACGCGCCCAAAAAGAACAGTTTTGTTTAGTAAGGAAAGTTTCAGGCAGACTGAATTTTTGATTATAATAACAAGTCCCGTTTGTTTGCCAAGTAAAGAGCGATAGATTTCGGACCTCCCCCGTCGTATCCTGAACATAACGCAGCGCTCGTGAATAAGATGTTGCCCTGCGTTTAGCTTTCATATAGCGCTTAATCATTTCGAAGTTAGGATTACGATGCCTACGAAATAATGACGCTGTAGGCCTATGTGTCTTTCTCTTCGCAAGTCCGGCAAAAAATGAATCTGAGCCACGTTGTAATTGGAAACATTGATTTCCTATTATACAGAGCACGAATATTTATTATTAAAAGTCCGATTAAGGAACAGATATAATGCTTGAGCATTAGTGGTAGATTCCTTGAGCGTTTTGATTTCCAAATAGCCATAAAACTACACTTATTTATAAGCCCCTGATTCAATTAGGCCTATTATATTATGCCATCTTTTCTAGCGAAAAAGGCTGGATCAAATTGAGTTAATGGTTAAAACGAATAATTTACTTTCGACTGTTTCGTTTGGCTTAAATAAATGATTATACTCTGCCAGTGCCAGTCCCAAACCTGGATAAAGGAGGTGGGCGACGCTAATGATCTTTGTTATCGCACAGAGTCGTTAAAGAAGGCAGGAGACAAGACAATGCGATCCTCCTGGTGTCTAATGCACAAGGCATCAACCGATGGCGCCCCCAAACGCTAGCCGTCACCAAGTCAACAATTATAAGGAAGATCATTCCGCAACGCAGAGCGGCAGCCTATGCTGGATGAGTAATTTGAAAATAATAAATCATTTAGTTGAAAAAATAGAAGGTAATATTACACCACGGCTATTCTGCTCTCCATTAAAAGGAAAATATCACCCTTAAAAGAGGTGCGTAAGATAGGCCTATAAAGGTGTATAAGCTCTCAGATTCTTGTGACTTTTGAATTATCAGTTTTATAAACAGCTTAATTTCAGTCACAGTTCAAACAGTTTTGTCCCATTTATTTGGTTTAAACGGCATGTACCGCTGGAAGGGAACTCCTTCTTTAAAAGCAACTATGGCTTCACCTGCTTCAGCTCCTTGTTTGGAATCGAATCCTGAATGCATGGATGGAAAGAGCAGATAAACTGCGAAACAATAGAGTTATCTACTGTATATGTGCAAAACCAAGAGACATTGCACGAGTTCAGACTTAGTTTTTCAGCTTTTTACTGGAAAATGGATGGTCCTCGGCGACTAGGTCACTAGGTTATACATTTATGTGATTGATCCAGAGCTGAAGACAAGTTTCCGACACAGGAATCAAATGACAACTGAAATTCTTTTATGTTCTTTTGTGGTTCTTTTATGTTTTCAGTTTCTTTTGCTTTTTTGACCATAGGAGTTCTTTTGATCGCAACATTCTAGCGATTACTATCAGTGACAAAATTAATGTAATTTGCAGTGACAGCGTTTTTGAGGTGTGTAAAGGATCTTTGATTATCAGTTTTATTGTCTGTGTTTAAAAAAAATATTACGCTTTAAAATTCCTTTCTTTATTCCAAATTAGTTTAAAGCAGCGGCCGAATTAGCTGGTGATTCGTAAGTAGGTTTCTGGACTTCCTCTCTGACTCTAACAACGCTCGTGAATAAGATGATTCCCTGAGTTTGGCTTTTACAGTTGCACGTTAGTCTTTAGAAGTTTGGAGTACACAAACACGATTGAAATAGTGAGTTTTGAAATATCTCTTAAAGAGAAAGAGAACGAAACTCAGACAAACATTGATAGTCGATTCCATTCCTTAGGAAGCAAAATGGAAATGAACGCGAGTTGATAACAGTGATAGATCCAGGGTCAACCAAAAGACCCATGCACGAAGATCGCAGACTGCGTGACTGAATGTAAGGAAGTAGTAGTAGTTGAAGTTAGGTAAGGGTGTTACATGGGTAGAACAAGCCAGTTTAAACATTTCTGAATTCAACTGGAAGTCAATGCAGCTGACCGAGCAGTGTTAAGGAGTATGTATGAGAAGATGCACGCCGCACCACACGCGTCCAAGCATTTTGTATGCGTTGAGATCTGATATGCCTGGACACACAGAGAGCAGGCTGTGGTCGATGACATGTCTTGGGGCAAGAGCAGACTTTGTGTGAAGTATTGCATTGATATTAGAGAAACAAGATACGCAAAGGTTTGTGACGTGGATTGGAATGTGAGATAAAGATATGACTATAAATACATGTAGACATAGAAAGATTGCTATTCAGAGTCACCCCAAGTGTTCTGACAGGTTCTTTTTTACTACTAATAGTAAGTAAGTAAGTAAGTAAGTAGTTTATTCACCACAAAATAAAGAATGACAATACATAAATTTTACAAACCGAGTGGTGGGCTACCGGTGAAGTCACATAGGACTCATCTCGCCGGTAATAGGGGAACAACAGCGCAGCAACGCTGGAATGAAAAAAGAGCAGTCGATGGCGTGAGCCAAACATGATTGCCTCTGACTTAGCAGGGTTTATGGCGACCAGACCGCTGAAACCGAACCATACATGAACCGAGGAGCGGCAATCTTCAAGTAACTTATTGATTTGACAGACTGATCCATTGGTGACAGAACAATGTAAGTAAAGCTGAGTATTCCCGTAGGGCGGACATGCTTTGTAGGCTGCTATTAGCGCCGTGTATTGCAGGCTGTCTGTTCTGTTAGTAGTTAAGATTTATGTCTTCTGTCATTTGTGTTTTTGTAAATTGTTTAATTGTCACAACATGTAAATGTACAGCGCAGTGTGTTTGTCAGGCGCTTGATTAAAGAAAAGATAGAATTATTATTATTAATTTTCAATGAACTGAGATCCGTCACCACCGCTTGTTCTATAATATTGCAATGCTGTGTGAATATTAAAGGTTGGTATCGAGCGACATTGTATAGCGTAGGAGGAACGCGTTTTAAAGGTATCTAACGGCAGCCTTTCATTTCACAATGTTACGACACAATTGTGACATATCGGTCGATTTATCGAAATAATGCATGAAATTTCTTGTGACATTTTAAATATTAATTAGTCGCTCCAATCGCGCCTGACAGAAGAGAGAACAGAAATTTATCGAAACGGCGCGTGATGCTTGTGACATTTGTTATTATCGCGCTGGATAGTACATAGAACAGAAACCTCTAGAGACGGACGTTTCAAGCTGAGATCAACCTTCGCAGCCAAATAGGATATGACAAGACCAGATTGAATTGTTGTTGGGTGGAGATCAATATTTTGTAAACTCTGAGACTCCGTTTAAAACGAGTTTGACTTTGTAAAATGTAAATGATCACGTTCTTCCTCAACGACCCTAATAATTCGACGCAGCTCTTTTCATCGATGAAGTGATCGAGTGAGATCTTTCACAACCAACAAGAAATGAGTTACAGTTATCAAGGCCATTCGAAACCAATTTCTTCGCCAGAGATCTTCTTGCAGAAGGGGTGAAATAACGCCTTATTCTGCTTAAGTTACGAATGTGGCTATATAAGATGGTTAATACCGTTGACGTTGCCCTCACCATGTAGTTGTTTGGTATTTCGCTGTTTAATGACACTGTGTCATAACAAAGATGATTGGCGTTGCACTCCTCCTTTCTCCCCGCCGGGGACTGGTGGAGTTTTTAATGAAACTTAGTGGTAGTAGTTTCATTCTAACGACACTGTGTCATAACCGAGATCATTGGCGTCGCCCTTCTTCATCCAGGTTTCGGACCGGCACTGACTTGGAACTGGCGTTGCCTGGCACAAGGGCACGGATGTGCAGTGGCCGAGTTTTAGTGTTATTGTTTTTAATAGTCGTCATTGTTCCGTAATACTGCAAAATAATGGTCAGGGTCCCAATACAGGACTTTTCGGTGTTTTCACTTAGGGGGCAAGTATCACGCTTAAAAGAGGTGTGCAATAATTTCGAACTTTTCACCTTTGTATGGTATAATAGAGGACCGTTCGGATCCACAGTTTAACGGCAGCTTATCACAACATAGGCCGTTGCCGCCGACAAAGATTATTTTTTGGCATATTACAGCTCTTCAAAGACTGGGCTCAAATAAATATGCGTTTTAATCTTCTTTTTCTTCTGCGGGTGAGGACCGTTCTTCAGCTTTTAATTAGGACCATTAGAGAACATTACGGTTCAAAAAGGTGTGTAATTATTCTGAACATTTCTTACCGTTCGTATGACATAACACAGCTCTAACAAATCACGCATTAATACAAAACAAGCGACTTTTTCTGATGTCCTGGGAAACCCGGGCATGATCTGCATGCATTACTGACACCATAAAAGGAAAACAACATATGCCCATCGACCGAGAGCGGTTTCATTGCAGCCAAAATTAATGGTGTTGTACAATGTACCGTTTTGCAAATAGCAGACTGCGAAGAAAACGAATGGGTTAAGAAGATAACCGATATTACGATATTTTGAAACAAGAAAACGACCGTAATTTGAAAAACCACGAAGAAGCGATAAAGGAATAATGGGTTTTTAAATGCATATCTCGATTCAACTGCAACTTTACTAACATTAAGTGTTAAAGATGGGTTCAAAAAGTTAAACGACATCTTGCCTATATCGCGACTGAAGTAGCGATATGGGTTATTTATGCTGGACTGGTATTCTGAATAATTCTATTAATTAAAAGTATTTATGTGTGTATTTTAATTGTTTTTCATCTCCAAAATTTAATCAATTAAATTTGATTAATTTGGTCCATATTACATAAAGCGTGAAAAACAGTCTAGACTGTATACACTATACAGTGCAAAAATGCTTCAATCATTCGACATGCTAAAGTTCAAATAATTGTCAAAATGAGAAATGTAACCAGTAGTAACTACCTTCTATCTAAATAAATCTTCAATAATATCGCCATCTTCGACTTTTCCCTCTGCATTTACCTTAAAATGCAAAATGATGAAATAGGTCGGTTGACGACATAAAATAAGTAAGAAAATTAATCGAAAATTAATCGTACAAGCCGAAATTAATCGATTAAAAGTTTTAACAATTAATCGATTAATTAATCGTTAAAATCCGCAGCCATAACTTAAACGGCAAAAATACTCTTAACAGAAGTGTGTAATTTTTTTACAATTATTTCGCACCGTTCATACCGCAGAATTCAGAGCACTTTCAGAGGGAAAGAAACTCCTTTAAAGGGCGTGAGACCGATGAGGAAACGCCAGTCATTGTTGATTAATCAGTTTCTCATCGTTCGTATGACATAATACAACTCTGTCGCGGAAATCGCCTCTCACCCGGTCGGGCAATTCGCACGCTTCTTCCTGTTGCGAAGACGGCGGTGTTCTGCGCAGGAGGACTACAGTCTCGCGTGTCGCTCGAAAGAGCGCAAGTCCGGCGTCTGGAGTATTGCAGACGACTTATGGCAATCGCCGCTGACGACGCGCTCCAATCAACCAAGACAAGTCAAAGTCACTAGGTTTTGAACCCGTATATTCTGCCAAATCGTCAGCCCACTCTACCACTGTCACACAGACACGCAACGGTAGACAGGAATCAATCACCACAGCCAGAGCACACACACCAAAGTTAGAGCACACACCAGTCGCAAAGTCAGATGCATCGTAATCTCTACATAAAAGCGTCCTCTATATATAGTACAATTGCGGGGGGTGTCCCGGGCGCGAGGTGAGCAGAAGCCGACTGAGCAAGGCCCAAGGGGGAAGGGGAGGGCTGAGCAGAAGCCGGAGACCTGAGCAGCGCCCGGACTGAGCAGCGCCCGGAGGGGAAGGGGAGGGCTGAGCAGAAGCCAAGAAGGACGCACCCAGACAACCACAGTGACAAGGCAGGAAGAACACACATACAAAGACAGGCACAGGGTCAAAGCACCAACAGAGAGCAATATCACCTTGTCCGAAAACCAAGGGGGGCCAGTCCAACTCCTGGGGAGGGCAACCCTAAAAATCCGCCACATCCTCCCCCCAGTACTAATGGGAACGTCCCCGTTCCCGCAAGGAGACAAATTAACAGCAATGGCCCAAAAATCCCGGGCCAAACAATAACAATAAGCGCGGCCAATGGGCCCAAAATCCGAGGCTGATTTCAGCCAACACGCAAAGACTAAGGTCTCTAAAACGTAAATGTTCAGTTCAGTTCGAGTGGCTCAAGGCCCGAGAAGTCTCTAAAAATTAACGAGTGGCCAACGGCCCAGAAAAGGTGCGATTAAATTCACGCAGCGGCCAACGGCCCAGAAAAATTA